>VDFB02337689.1:0-20914 GCA_007258455.2 Sequoia sempervirens
ATCAAGTTTTGTTTAAGTTAAGGGATATATCTAACATCCCGCAGCAGCCAACTATTTTCATTTGTTAATTTTAACAAAACATCCCTTTTGCCAATAACATCACAAGATTTATTGTTTTCAAGAAAGACCTTATCGAAGTCATCGCTTTGTAGGTTTTTGAAATACTCTTTGTACGAAGTGGCATGAAACAATGCTCCCAAATTAAGCACCCAAACATTTGTTGCTATTTCTTTCGAGGCTGAAATAAGAACACTAATTGTTGCACCGACATCCTCTTCACATACCGAATTAGCTTAATCTTCTTTTGGCTGATTTTCAGCCTTCTTAAAAGATCAACAATTCTTCTTGATGTGGCCTTGCTTGCCACAATACCAGCAACCAATATCTCTCCCTTTGGTTTTTGACCTTCCTTTTGATTTCGTATGACTTCCTTCGTTAGACGACATTGGTCCCACTTAAACTCAAACCTCTCATGCTAAATGATCGAATACCACAACTTTGATACCAATTGTTGAGTTTAAAATGCAGATAATTAATATCAAATAATTGATAAAATCATAACAACAATACACAAACAAGAATGAGCAACAACAACACCAAAATTATGTGGTTCACCAAAGATTGGCTACATCCATGGGAAAAGCAAGGCAAATAGCTCTTATTATTTGCAACAACAAGATTGCAATCCATCATCGTCTATCACCAAGCAAAAGAATATATAAAGTTCTCTTCAAGGAAAACAAAGAGTCATGAGAAGACGAAGACGAAAGGGCAACAATTGGACTTTACACTCAATAATTAACTCATATTGAACCAAATTTTACTTCCATGTAAAAAGATTCCACACCCTCCTTATTCACTTTGTCAACATCTTTTTGTAGCAAAAATTTGATGAGACGTTATTAAGATTACATTTCAGTCTAATTTGTACATAATGTTATAAAAGTTAAGATAAATAAATGATGGGAAATGACATTTTATATTAAAATTGGTAGTGAAGATGAGGTTCTTAATGATAGTCCTTATAGACATGAAGTTAACAATGCAGTTAACAATGAATATGTAGGATAAGGATTTCTTAATTTTTTTGTCAATATCCACTTAAATTTTCACATAAAGATGTAATTATGATAATATTTATTTCACAAATTTTCTAAAAATCTATGCTATAGATGTTATAGAGATGGTAATAACTATCTTGACTATTTTTTTCTAGATGGATGGACTATTGAAAAGTTCTTTTAGATGATATTATACCAAATAAACCCATGTTGGGAAAAAATACCATTAAAGATTTCCAACATACTACCTTTCATCCTTTCCCGGTGTGGATGTTCCCTCATCTATGAAGATAAACATTGTCAAAAGTTCCTTCCCTTGTACTAGTAAAGGAAAAAATAATTGTAGTCCTCCCCCTATGCATACCCCTCCCCCAATCTTTGTTGTCAAAGGTAAAAAGAAACTTTCTTGGGTTGAAGATGTGTCGTCTAGCCCTTTTGTACGTCCCAATGCTCATAATTATGAAATGTACAATTAGAATCATCTACCTAGGATCCTTATATAAGAAACTAAAGGCACAAAGGACATAAGGAGCAATGTTGACAACTCGTGAGAAATTTTTTGGTCTTATAAGACGTATGATGTTGACACCCCTTAAGATTTTTTTGGATTTAAATTTTAGAAGCTTAATTTTAGATCCATGACTATAAAAATACCCTAGATCAAATCTCTACTTAAGAATTAAATGTAGAATGATGAATAATAAATCTAAAACTCATCATAGATTTCTTAAAAAAAGAGTGAAAATGAAATTAAAAGTTATAATACCTTGAACTAAATTTACTTAAAAAATATACTGTTTATAAATCAATTATCACATTATATTATCATCACTATAATTATAGGCATTATTCTATCGAAAAATCTTAATCTAGAAACAATGTCTATCCAACGAATTCAAGACGCTCTTCATCAAAATCAATGATTTACTCTCGCATTAGTATTATCTATCTAAACATCAAATACGTACATTTGACTTCATTTATTAATTAACTAAAAATCAAAACCACAATAATTTTAATATTGTCTATCCAAAACATCACAAGACACATTTAACTGTATTTATTAATTAATTAAAAATCAAACTACACCTATTTTATTTTATTTCCAATTTATTAATAAGTACAGTCAAATGTGGACTTTACCTTCGCCCCATCTTCACCGAAAAAGTCGGGTCAAGATATCGGTAGTCTTTCCTGCTTGTGTGAATAAGACCTCGTTATTTGTTTGTTTTTCTGTATACTTGAATGTCAAGTGCTGTGACGGACTTTTCCACTCACTGTAAAAGATATCAGTGATTGAATGTGAATGCGCAGTGTGACATACAGATTTCTGCACAAATAAACTATCGCTGGTAAAGATACAATCATTAGGTAAACATATATTTCCTTTTATAATTGATATCATGTTATGGCCTCTTCTTTCTTGACACGCCTTCGATTCAGTCGACGCAAAGTGAAAAACCATTTTTATTTAGTTCTTGTGATTGGTCGATTGGTTGCAACTGCATGTTTGTCTTTTCAGGGTTGGTAGTCTACGTTATATTTTGTTTTTAAAAAGGATTTCGTCAGTAAATTGACTGCTTTGTATTAAACGACTTAGCCGGTAGGTGATCAGTTTGAAACAACTTTTGTTCGTTTTCTTCCAAACTATATATATAACGTTTTGAAAATTATAGTTACTGGTTCTTTAAGGAAAAAGAACTAAAGAATAGATTTGCTGATAACTTAATTTGGTTTTTTCATAAATAAGTTTTTTTTAACTATTTAGATTAACTTAAAAATAGTATAATATTCTCGTAAAAAAGATAATATAGAGACGAATTTTCAAAGTATAAGCAATACAATGTCTAAAATAAAGATAAAAGTTTAAAAGGTCAAAATCTAAACATAACATAAATGATAAAGCAATCAATGCAATATCAGTAGGAGGAACTTTATCATCAAGTTCTCCCCAAACATCAATAGGGAGAAAATTATCATTGACTGGCTCCTAGCTAGTGAGAGCACTCTCTTTCTCAAGAATAACATGAAAAGGTTATTGAGCATGAACTAGAGAGATGACCAAGAAACTTGCAAAAGTATGGCCAACCAAGAGCACTACACCCATGAGAACAATTGAGATTTTTTGTGATGGCTAAGACTAGCGATGAGAAGCACTATCTCTATTTCTCATGGGTTGAGAGTCCTGTGACTAGGATCCACATTCTCTTTTAGCAAATTGGTGACCTCACCAATGTTCTTGAGGAGGAGAAAAGGAAGGAGGCATGAATCTAACAATAGTGCAGGGATCACTACCCTAGTGATCCAAAATCTCTTATAAGTATGCCACTTGAAGTGCAATTTTTTTCTATCTTGCATCTAAATCTACATAAGCACATTAGATGAAATCATATTTTTAGTGTTTACAGAGAAATGAACATTATCTAAACATCTTGGAAGAAAGGTAGATTTTTATCTTTTCAAATGTTAATGATTTTCACCTTGAAAGCATTGCCAAACTTGGGTATACTTGAATGGCAGACAAGGTCAATCTCCTAGCAAAACTATATGCCACAAAAAAGGATTATGCCTAAAAGGCTTAAATATATCATGAATCTAATACCAAACTTTTTGGGCTTTGGTGCAAAACCAAGGAGATGTTTGAGAGTCCCAAATTATCCACAAAATGGACAACAAAGATTAATAAGTCTTAGGTGTGTTAAGCGAGAACTAATTGGAAGGCATTGCTAAAGAATGCACCACTAAAATTGCATCATTTTAGGATCAAGAGTAGTCTACCATATAGATTAGAATCGTTAATGCCAATTACCAAGAGAAGAGTAGTCCTGCCAATGATGGTTCAACTAACCAACAATAGGAAGATAATGATAAAATAAAAAATATCCTTTATGAGGCTTATAATAATGAAGTGGTCTATCAAGACACCATTTCCAATCCTTCCACCAAGGCTTGAATAGTTAAACTCCAATTTTGTGAATCCTCTAGGTAGGGAGTAATAACATCAATAATAATCTAAAAGGTATCTTGGTCTTGATTATACAACATGAATTTAATTTTAATATTTGGCTAAGAAAAAGAAATTTTTTTATATATCTCTTAATGAGATTTGGTGGCATTCTAATGCCTCCTTAAAGAATTTCAAAGCATGAATCCATATCACTTGAGCTAGAGGGTAAACCTAAAAATATAGAATAGAGGACTATCAAGTGTACTATGATTGATTGAAAGGCCATTATAAAAAACATTTTCCACCTACATAAAAGGCATAATATATCAAAAGTATTTTCAAATTCTTTTAATGACAAAGTTCCTTGAATATGAATTTCTTCCCTTTAAGAAAGATACTTGGTAATCCAACAATTGAGTTTGTTTTAATTGTAGCAAAAATCTTGCTAGAGGGTAGTAGGAGAAGATTTAAAAGTAAAAGGAATGAATAAAATTTAAATACTTCACCATGATCTATCAATTTCTAGTTTAAACTATCTAACTAGGATGGATTAGGAAGAAATAACAATCCATAGCATTGGGTCCTTTACCATTTAAACTCAAACCCCATGCCTAGGTATCAAGGTAATGGAGAACATTTTTGACATTGCTTTCATCCTTAATAAGGGCGAGGGATGAATCATTAGCAAAATAATAATTGAATGTTTGGTTAGGAGAATGAAGAACAACCCCTTTAACTAGGGTTTTAGAAACATATGCCAATAAATAAACAAATATTTATATTGCAAGCATATAAAGAACTGGGTAAGAGGACAACCTTGATAGATGGACTAGGAAAGATCAAACAATTTAGATTTTTGACCATTAATAGTTGTACAGGTTGATGTATCAATAAAAAATATACATGTGACCGAAGAACTTAGTATTGGTTGACTACACTTGATCTGTGAGGATTCAAAGTATAATTAGGCCACTAAACATCAGCCCCAATAAGATCATTCAATGCAAACTAAACTAAGAATCCATTAAAACTAACATACTAAAATACAAAAGCTTCATAAACACCTATTATAATCATCGAAACTTATCCTATTGGGGTCCAGTGGTGTTGTAATGATGTGGAATGACAACCCTTTCCCAATACCATGGATAAATGAGCTTGTTTTGATCGATTCTATTGAAGAGAATCAACGAAACTTATGAGAGATGTGTATGAAAACGCGATTTAAAGCTAAATTAACATGATGAAAGCTATTTTAACATGATGTAGGCTAAGATGATTGATATGGGTGCATGCAAAGCTATTCTAAACGAGGTTTAAGCTAAAAATATTCAAACCCTAATTACAAAATATGCTAAATGGATGCATCTAAGTTACCATGTAAGTTGTTAATGGAAGCTAAGATAATATGATGCAAGAAATTAACCTAAAATTCTTTCTAAAACATGAATATGAGTGCAAGATGAAAGTGATTTTAACAACATAAGTTTTCTCTTAAAAGATGGATGGATGAGTTTTAATAGCATAAGTTTGCTCTGAAAAGGTGGATCCATTTGTCTCCAAATAGTGATCTATTTATAGGAGGACAAATGAGAAATGAAGGGATAAGATTAAAAAAGTTAATCAATGGTCAATATGGAAGGAAGATGGAGGCATGGATCATGGATTCCCATCAAGAGTTGATGATGCAAGATGATAAATAATCAAGGGCTCACATTCATCCAAACAAACACACTTTCAAAACTTGGACAAGAAGCTTTGTTGAAAGTTTATTATGAAAAGGAATATTCGCTTTTTCAAATGAGTGAAGAAAGAGAATATTCTCATGGGTGAGGGAAATATTTAGTTAATTAAAACCAAATTTAATTGTGCAAAGGGGAAGGAATATTCTATGAGAATATTCCCTTCTTGGAGGAATGTGTAGAGGGAGGAATATTCCCTTGCAGAGTGGGAGGGAATTTGATTTAGACTAGTAATTTGATAATTAAATAAGAGTTTCAGTGCTAGAATTAAGGAAATTAAATGACATTCATTAAATGATGATTTAATGAAAAGGGAGGAAGGTTATTTAATTATATAAGAGAGACTTTGATTAAATTCAAATAGTTTGATTTATTCCAAGATTTAAAAGTATGAGATGTTATGAAAGGGGGATAAATTCACCCTAATTAGGTTAATCAGTTTACAATAAATTGAAAATGATTAAGTGTAATTAAATAGCTAAGGCTAATTTTAATCAATTAAAATGGCGAAGGGATGGGTTTAAGGACAAAATGATGTTAGTATATCCAATTCGGGTGCATGATATCGTTCATGACATTTTTTAAGTGTCTACATTTTGCCCCTCTTTGGAAATGGCGAGGGTACTTATTCACGTTAGTTCAAGATTGATTTTTTTTGGATTAAAATTTCCGCTTAGATCAAAAAATAATTTTTTTCCTAATTTTTGGATGCCCCACTATTGCCCTAGTAGGAGGAATTAAGATAGTACATTGCCCCCTCAAGAGATCAAGCAAAAAAATTGAATTTTGGGTTGATCTCTTGAAAAAGGTTTAGGATCAGTTTAGCTCAAAGAGGACTAGCAAGCTTAGATGTTTGATGTAGACAAATTTGATGATGTATAGATAGTCATCGACCATGGGTAGCCTCATGTATATTTTGATATATCAAAAAAATTTGATACTTGGATAGAAATGTTAGTAAAGATAGAAGAATAAGAAGAATGGATTTGACCATTTATTTTGAGATTGATTCAGAAGTCCAACAAGTCCATGATCCATCATGAGTTTATTAGAGATGGTGATGAGAGAGAGATGATGATTTGCTCATATCTTGGGATTGGGATTTTTTTGGCATTCCTTATTTTTTATATAACACATAGACACAGTGCATCAAGGTATTAATAACCCAGACGGCATTATATCTCTAGTGTAATGGACTTTGATTCTACAAACAAATAGGATAGTTTTTGTTCACACCTTGACATACGGAAACCTCGTCAGAATGTAGTTTAGAGGTTTAGAATATATCAGACCAAAGCATCTACAATAGTCAATAATGTACTCCAAATAACCTCCCTACACACAACTAAGCAAGTATGCACCAAGATTATTTTGCAAGAATACCCACAAGCACAATAAATGAAAGATAATGATTGATGCCCCATTCCTTTCTCTCTAAATTGTTGAGACATCATCGAGAGGTCCTCGGATTGGGTCATTAAGATAAATCATAAGAAAAGATCAAAGGAAAAAAGTCAGTGTTATTTGTATCTCTTGCCAGGTTTAATATAGCTAAGGTAATTTCTGACGTTGATGTCTACCACAGGAAGGATGTATCCTAGGACATGTTTATCAGATGTTTTGATTAGGATGAGGTGTTTGATAAGCCATTGATACAAACTCCATTGAATTGTTTACCCATGATCTAAACTTTAGATTTCTACGCTTATGTTCTCACTTTACGACTTGCGATACTTTCTTTCTATTTTTTTGCCAAAGATTGAAGGTGATGATTTGATTTATTATGGATGAAGGTTTATTGCAGGTGAAAGTGAAATGGGATAGATGGTTTTGGATTTTCTAGAATATTTCAATTTTTTTTTGGTGTTTTGAAAATGTTGAGGCATTTTTTTTTATCTTTTTTAAAGTTTATGTGAATTTTTTGGATTTCTATTATTTAAGGCTATTTAGGTTTTTCCAAGGTTTTTTGATGTTTTTTGTGTTTTTCTAAGTTTTCAAATGTTTTGGGGTTTTTTGAGTTTTCAAATGTTTTAGGGTTTTATGAGATTTTGCAAATGTTTAAGGCTTTTAAATAGATATTTGAATGTTTAGGGATTTTCTAAGTTTTTGAATGTTTAGGGGTTTTCTAAATTTCAACTAAGAACTTAACCTAAAAGACTATCGTAGGGGCCTCAGTGGGCTTATCAAAGATGAACCTTGCCTACGTTATACACACAAAGACCACGTAGTTCGACATGGTACTGTTTTTGGATTTTGATTTTTAATTTTTGACCATTTTAGGGATTTTGATGTGTTTAGGATGTTTTGGATTTTGAATTTACAACTTTTGAATGTTTTTGGATTTTAGTTGTACATGATTTTGAATGTTTTTGGTTTTTTTTTCTGATTTTGCAAGATTTGGATGTTTTTGGATTTTCAATGAGATTTCCAATAACCTTAAGATATACAAGAACCTGATCCGATCCAGAACGAGTTGCCCCTAGTGTAAAATGATAGACTACCTCGATATAGGAAGGACAAATTGGCCTTAGGAATATGCCAAGTAGTACTAAAGGGGATATGATACTTCACAATACCAAGCTATGATATGGACGCGAATGGGTGATGGAATAAATAAGATGAATGATGTGATGCAAAGAATGATATGATAAAGATCTAAAGATAGATGGAGATGCTTTATTTACACAAGGTGCGTATTTTCCAAGTTTTCACCAAGGTACTTTCCCAAAGTGCCACTGAAGTGGTTTTCACTAGAGGACGATTTTTTTTTACTATTTTCAATCCTTTTCCTTATTTTTTTGGACTTTTGATCATTTTTTGATTTTTTGTATTTTTCATATTTACACCCTTCAAGCTTAGGCATATAACTTTTTAAGATGTAGACTATTGGTTGGTTCCTGCAAGGGTTCACCTTTAGGCATTGATAATTGATATGCTTCCGATCCATAGTTTGTTGTGATGAAAAATGGGCCTAACCCATTAGGCTCAAACTTTCCTTTACTGTCTAGATCTAGAAGATTTTTCTAATTTTGCTTTAGAACAAGGCCCCCTACTTGGAAAGACCGACTCTTGATCTTCTTTTCATAGCTTTGTTTTAGTTAGCTTTGGTATACTTGCAAGTGATTAAGGGTGTTAAGACAACACTCATCTAGGAATTCTAGCTCATTTAGCTGAGATACTTTGTACTCTTCATTAGTGATTAGGTTTTGTAGTGAGACTTTCAGTGAGGGAAGCTCAACCTCAATAGGTAGGATGAATTTTGATCCATAGACCAAAGAGAATGGGGTTGCATCTATAGGTGTGCAACTACTGGTTTGATAGGCCTAGAGGGAAAGATTTAACTACAGATGCCAGTCATGTCTAGCTTCATTGACCATTTTCTTTAGGATTTTAAAAATGGTCTTGTTTGTAGCCTCAACTTGATCGTTGCCCTAGGGGTAATACAGGGTAGAGAATCGATGTTGGATCTTGAATCTTTGACATAGCTCTTTGACATCCTAATTCTTGAAGGGTGTTTTGTTATCTGAGATAAGGGTTTGCAAAACACCATAATGACATATAAGATAATTCAGGATAAATTTGGCAATTTGCTTCTCCGTTATGTAGGTCATAGGAATGGCTTCCACCCACTAGGTAAAGTACTCAGTGGCTGTTATGATGAACTTGTGGCCATTAGATGAGATGGGAGTAATTTTTCCTATGAGGTCAAGTCCCCACTGCAAGAAAGGCCAAGGTGTAACCATGGGCTATAACTCCTAAGATGGAGCATGGATAAGATCTCCATGCTGTTGACACTGGATACACTTTTGCATATACTAATGGGCTTCTCTTTCCATGGTTGGCCAATAGTACCCTGTCCTCAACAGTTTCTTAGCTAAACTCATACCACTAGAATGGGAACCACATATGCCATCATGTACTTTTGTTAAGATAGTCAAGGCTTCTTCTTGGTTAAGACATCGTAGTAATGTCCCCTCAATGCTTCAGCGATATAAGGTATCACATAGGATCACGAATTAGGATGCGTTTTTAACAAAGGTCTTCTTAATGTTGGAGGTGATATTGGATGGGATGGTTCCTCTACTAAGGTAGGTGAATATATCATGATACCATGAGGATCTGGGACCAACAATGACACACACAAATTTAAATTCAGGGATTTTGAAAGTTGGTACGAGAAGTTGTTCTACCAATAATTCACATTGAAGGATGTTGTGCGACATGTCTAACAATGATCCAATTATTTCCATGGCGTCTACTGTTCAATTGTTCATGAGAGGAATCTACTCAAAAGTTATATCAATGAAAAGGTCCTTGATATTCTCTACCATCTTCTTGTAAGGAGTAAGCTTATCACCCTTAGTTTGGTAGTCATCATTGACCTGGTTGATAACCAACTATGAGTCTCTATATACTTTCAACTCTTGTATCTGCCATTGAACTGCTAGATCCTTAGACCTATGATTAGGATTTGTATTCCACAATGTTATTAGTACATGGAAATGATAGCTGGTATGACTTTGGGATATAATCACCTTGAGGTGTGATAAAAAGACTACCCACCCTTGATCCATGTTGGGTAAATGATCCATTAAAGTACATTTTCCACTAATAGGTTAGATTGACAAGGAACATTATTCATTAGGGAATTCAGATATCAAAGGGTTCTCTACATAGATAGGTGCTTCTGCTTGTTGGTCTATGATCACTTGTCCTTTGATTTCCTTGCGGTCCACATACTCTATGCCAAATTCAATCAAGATCATCACCCATTTGGCCATTCACGCCCTGAGATTTGCTTTGGATAACAAGTATTTCAATGGGTCGATCTTTGCAATAAGCTTGATTTGATGTGATAGTATGTAATGTATGAACTTTTATGAAGCCAAAACCACCACTAAGCATGCTTTCTCAATGGGTGAATAGTTCGTTTCCTAGCCCACCAAGGTCCTACTGATGTAATGGGTGCTCTTTCTTTTCTATTTTCATCATGTTGTGTTAGAAAGAGCACCCTACTAGCTCTTGATGTTGTTGAGATATATAGGATCAATGGCTTTTTGGTATCAACAACATAAGCACTAGAGATAATCAATAGGTGAATCCCTTGATCTATTTAGGAAATATTTATCAGCACTTCTCATCCCACTTATGCAAGTTATTCCTTAATGGAAGATCACAGAAAGGAGGTGGATTAATTTGATATATGCTATGAACCTTGATGGACTACTTGAACTTCCTTGTAACCCTCTCACCTGGCCAACTTTTGTGGTGGTTCCATGTTTTAGGATGGCTTTTACTTTTTGTTGGATCATTTCTATAGGTGCTACCACAATAGTGGTTTACAATTTTACGAGAGGAGCCCTGATTTTTCTTTGAAATCACATATTTTTTAGAAAATATAATGATTTAAAGCCTTAAAAGAAAGTTCCATTTAGATTCAATTGAAGAGGGTTTGATCGTCCACCTTAGATCAAACCCTTGGACTAGAACTCTCATTAGTTTTAAACCATACCTATAAATGAGTCTCTCCCTTTACACCTATCAAAATGCGGTAAAAGTGCTTTTGATTTAGCTTTTGGGGGATCAAATAGAATTCATTTAAAATTTATTTTCAAATGATTATGGTATTCCCTCAAAACTAGTTATCCAGCAATATAATTTTAATATGTTTAGGTTTTGTTATGTATTTGTTTTTTTAGTTTTATTAAACATGGGTTTTTTATTCAAAATGAAGGTCTCTGTTCTACACATGTGGAAAAATAGCATATTATCAAAAATAAAAAATAAAAAATGAGTGCAGCAGATATTGAAGTCCTTGAGCCAACAAAATAAATAAAATTGAATTTCGATATATACAAAAGAAGGGATTCTGGCGTTATCTAGATTAAATTTGTGTTGAATTGTAATTAGTTTGACTTTGAAACTTGATTAAGGAAAAAAATGTTCAATAAAACTATCTAACTAGGGTGTAAGAACTAGATATCATGAGTTAAAATCTAAATTCAAAGATTAGAATTTTATCCTTTATGGAAAAAAAGTTATGTGTTATACGGTGTGCATCACTCTTTTAAAATGTTGTTTTGTAAAAAAAATCTATTTTCGTGGGAGATGGAAAAAGAAGTGCAATTTGATTCCAAAAATTTTGAAAAAAATATTTTTAGAATCTACAGACAAAATTTGATGAGACTCTGGTTTGCACCATCTTCAAATTCCTCACAGTTTAGCCGCTATAGTTGCCCGAATGTGAAGATTTAGTTAAAAATAATAATTTGAGTGTCCAATTTGGCCAAAATTGTAAACCACTATTAGTGGGATCCACATATCCCTCTTTGAACCACGATGTATCCAAGGGCTTCCATGATGTGGCCAGGGATCAAAATTTCTCCACTGGAAAAGTATTTCGCATGCAATAATTTCCCCCACTCTGGCAGCACATCTACTTCTTTGATATGTGATGTTTATCTATTCTCAAACCATAAAATACAATTTTTCTAACCTTATGTTGTTTTTCAATGTGCAGACACAAAACAACTCTAAAATAAACCACTACGTGCAACTCCCCAAAAATGTACTCTATATAAAGGATTGATAAACTATGTTTTATATTTGTAATTTATTTCATAAAAAATCATTGTGTATAGAGAACTACCATGATTTGGAATGTACTAAATAACCTCTTTCACTTTTCATCAAGAATGTTCACAAATTATAGTATTTATCAAATGAATAAACTATAACTTATTTAATACTATGTGGATGGTCTTTTATTACTAAGCAAGAAATATTGGTAGTCAAAACTTGATGGGGTGTGATTGACTGTGATAGCAACATATTCTTGGGCTAAGTGTGTCTTTTACTTACATGATTCTTAGAAGGTTTGTACTTGATCTCGTTAGTAAAGTCCATACACCTAAATGTTATATTTGATCTGGTTAGTAAAGTCCATACTCAGTAGTTATATTGTGGTTTCCTACAGTCACTTGAGAATGCATGTTCCTATTTTCATTGTAGCTATCAACAAATACTATCAACGTATTCCTTGCAACCCTCCTAGGCACAAGTGCTAGTCTAGTGATTTAGAGGAATATGTGGACGAGATTGATTCTCAAAAGAAAACAATGTTGCTTGGGCATACAATAGATCTTTTTCCAATATATATTAGGGGGAAATGGGAAAAATATTTTCATTCACAAGATATATAAACATGTATTTTGGTTTGTTAAGGTTGCTTTGTTTTCTTTAGAATAAAGAGAAGGGTTGAACTCTCCAAGTTGTGTAGAATCCATAGAAGAGTTATGGAAGGTTGTTTTAGTTAAGGATATTAAAATATATGGTAGAAATGAGCTTTTGAACCTTTTGTAAAAAGAGGCTGAAGCAATCTCAACAAGTATTAAAGCTTCAAATTGTGATTCGATTCATTATCTTAGTGAAGTATCCACGAACAGCTCTGGTACATTGCATCCTACTACTTGTGTGATTGATTTTTGGGTATCTTAATGTGTGAAAATTGGAGATTGGTGGCACTAAAGGATGGAGGAATTTCCATCATCTCAAGTCAACTTCTCACTTTGAGATGGTGTTTTGCATGAGAAGCATTTTTGCTTTATTTTTTGTTTTCCTTGTTAATGCTAATGGATTTCAAGAATACATATATATTGTGAAGTTTTCTTTTTGGAGATAGGTAAGGGATTTGATGTTGAACTTGATATGGATTATTTTCCAACGATTTTATGAGACTATGATCGATAATTATACCCTTCCAGGAGGGTCATCAGACAACTTGATGGAGCCCTATGTTTACGGTGCTCAATATGGATTTTTATTGAATAATTAAAGAATTAGTGATTCAAGAGTTAAAAAAAATGGTAGTCTAAGAACTTAGGAATTCAACTCAAATCTATACCCTTCCAAGGGTCACAAGGCAACTTGATGGAGTTTCGCTTGATTTAGGATTTGTTTCTTCAAAGGAATATCTTCTGAAAAATGTATATCTATTTTGTAATCAACAAGTTTTATCACATAAGCCTTAAGGTAGGGTCCTTTAGCAAGGTGATTTTTTTGTTTCAAGAATAATGTAATAAGGGGGGGAATATTAGCATAATTAGTATATTACATCATATGTCTGGCGGTGGGTGTTTGAGTATATAGTTAATCTGTTTATTCAACTGCTTCCTCCTTCTAGAACTACTTCTTCCTTTGTATAAATGCTTTGGGATCATCGAATAATATATATTAAGCTTTATAGATCTTCAATATATAAGATGAAATTTTGATACTATATTTAAAATTATATCTATGGTTATGTTAATTATATGTTTCATGTTATTTATTTCCTTTTATTATGCTTAATGTTTAATAAATTATAATTATAAATCTTGATATCTAAAGTCAACTAGGTTATTTCATCACTATGAGTATATATGTAGAGATCTAAGTTAGTGTAAGGAAAAAATGCACACACAGTAGTAAAACATAAGCAATTACACACACAAATAACCTAGATAAATGAGTTGGGATTAGAAAGAATCATTGCCAAACTAAATGTAAAAACTAAATGAATTTAAATATGATAACGCAAATTTTGAAGGAGAGAAAATATTATAAATTTGTCAAAAATAGATTGGCTAAGGTGTTGAATTTGTATGACTATTTTAGAATCCACAAATTGGTTGTGTTTCACTTTGGTTCAAATTCATGATTATGAAACTAATCTTCACAATTATGGAATTGATTTGGCACAAGAAACTAGACATATGCTTGTATAAATGAATTGATAGAATTTTGATACTTGAAATTTTCTCACCCTATTCTTCTAACATTATTTAAATCTAAGTAAATGTTTACAAACATCTTTAGAGAATCTATTGAACTGTGAGGGGCATGTGAACTACCTAATCAAACTTTTAACAAATCACCTAAGTTATGGCTTTGAGCTAAAAAATGAAGACAATAAGCATGCATGAAATGGTGCCTCTAGGATCATGTCATAAGTAAACAATACAAAATGGATTCTCCTTTCAGCGCCTTTGGCCTAGATGCTATTTTTAAATTCTAGTATTTTCTTAATGATTTTAAAATAAATGAATATGTTCTTAAATACAACAACATAGTACAAAAATCAACATAAACATGTGTAAGATCAACTTATAATAAGAGTAACTTAATGAAGTTTACTTTTGAATTTAAAATTTAAGAATTCAAATTTTAGATCCATAATGATAAAAATGTCTTGAATCAAATCTCTACGTAAAATTTAAATCTAGAATAGCGAATAATAAATCTCTAAAATAAATGATAATAAATCTTTAAAATATAATGACATATTAAACTAAATTTAATTATATTTTTAGTTGACAGGCTACATAC
The DNA here is from genome assembly GCA_007258455.2 of Sequoia sempervirens. Taxonomy (NCBI): domain Eukaryota; kingdom Viridiplantae; phylum Streptophyta; class Pinopsida; order Cupressales; family Cupressaceae; genus Sequoia; species Sequoia sempervirens. The sequence continues at coordinate 15,117 of VDFB02337689.1, forward strand.
AGTGTAAGATTTGAGCCTGAAACAAGTCTCATGTCCGCAAACTACTATTGAGTTGTCAGAAAACAAATTCCATCTGTCATTTAATGGTAAACCCATTGTTGTATAATGGTAAAAGCCTCCAAAACCTCACTTATCACATAAGAGCCAGATAAATATTGATTTGACAACCAAATGTGAACATTCTATTTCCATTTATAATGTTTTTTGTAAATTTGATGGCAAATTAATTTGTTTTTCATTTAGACTGCTTTATGTTTTAAATTTGAATGCAAATATTTCATAATAGATAGTACTTAATTTCTTTAAGGAAAAAATCTAGATTTGTCTAAATTTATGTCATTCAATTATTTAACACAATAATTAATTATTTAATCCAATCACATGCAACTAGAATTTATCATGTACAAACATATATTCTCTAACATATTAACATACATATAGTTTTCTATCGACCCTAATCCTTGAACCTCCTTTAATTGCTAGTGCTAGTCATCATTACGATTAGAACTTCTATTTCATAGAAAAAAAGGTTAAATTTAGTGAGAACGTCTATGCGACATATTCAATGTTTTTTTCCCAAAAGCCGCAACCTACCCTCGCACCAACTTCGACCTATTATCACCTAAAAAGTCGGGTCAAGACATCCACTTTCTATGCTTACGTCTTTCATGCTCACACGAAACAACTCAAAATCTTGGGCGGCTATTCTTTACATTAAAATTATAGAGAGCACCAGATATTCTTCCACGCGCAACGAGTCTAGAAATTAATTAACAGAGAAAATATATATTTTGCAGAGTCAGAAGGAAACCTACTCCAAGAAGAGAACATGATGATGACATTTTTATTTCTCATGTGAAACCTAACGACAAGTAGTCTACCTAATTCACTTACTGAATAAGATCTAGTTACCTTAATCAGAAGCCTGTGTGTTTTTGTACACAGAAGCACTGGCTTGTCTCGCATGCGATCTGAGAAATGGGCAAAGGCGGTGTAACAGTGGCGTTTTTATTGTTAATGGTGTTTTGCGGGAAAAGAGCAGAGGCAACGGACAAGACCATCGTATTCTACATGCACGACATAGTGAGCGGACCGAGCCAGACGGCGAAACCCGTTGTTCCGGATGGGTCCACTAACAATTTGGTCTTCGGTTCGATCACGGTTATTGACGACCTGCTAACCCAGACGGCCGACCCCTCTTCGACTGTGGTGGGAAGGGGGCAGGGCATGTACATCACGGCGGCCCAGGATGCTTCCACTCTTTTGCTCGTTTTCACGGCCGTGCTCACCAGTCCCGAATATAGTAACAGCACCTTTAGCTTGCAGGGCGCCGACGAGATTACGCAGGCACAGAGAGATATTCCTGTTCTTGGAGGGACCGGCATGTTCAAATTCGCTCAGGGTTATGCAACCATGGAGACCGCCTCTCTCAGCGGATTTAACGCCGTGCTCAAATTTACCGTCTTTTTGCGTTATTAGCTACTTCAGTTCTCGGTTTTGTTCGTGGCTGTAGACTTGAATGCCAAATCCTCTCATGTACTCTTCCACTCACTGTAAAAGATTCAGTCATTGATTTCAATAAAATTTAAAGCTTTGAATGTGAATTTGCTCTGTAACACATATTTCTGCGCAAGAAACTATTTTCAGGAAATTTATGATATTTTAAGGTCGCCGATAAAGATCAGATCGTGAGGTAAACCTATATTTCCTTTTTTGATTGATATCATGTTATGGTCTCTTCTTTCTTGATTCAGTCGAAGCAAAGTGACAGAACATTTTTATTCAGTTCACTGTTTGTGCTTTTAGGGTTTGCAGTCTACCTTACATTTTGTTTTTTTATTAGAATTTGGTTATTTGTTCGAAATCTGAGTTCTTGTTTGTCCTTTGCTTTTAAGAGGAAGAAAAAAAATTGTATACTGTTCTTTGAAAATTAATGTTAATGAGTCTTTTTAAACAAACAAAATCTTTGAAAATAGACTATCTTGTTCACTCTTCATTCTCATGATGAATCACTGTGTGATCTGAAATGTTGAAAAAATCAGCACACAATCAAATCCAGAAGCAACAAAATTAAAATTCATATGAATTATAAGAATCTAATTACAATAATAAATAAGAAATTCTTTCAATGTAAACTTGACTTAAATGAACAACTTACACATCTTTTTATGATACATATATTATAACTACAATTTTGTAAATTTAAATTGTACTATTTAATATCAAAAGCTTGCCAAACGTATGCTTAAATTATTTTAAGAAAAGATTGAATTTAACCATATATGATGATTTTTGTTAGTTGATTTTCATGATGATTGGGGTGGGGCATCCATGACGTCGAAGTTTGGTTAGTTGGGTAGGGAGAAAGTCCACGATCCATTATACAACTTGGGAAATTTTCTGATTATAATAGTATTTAGCCAATAATATTATGTTTAAATATAAAAGCCAACCAAAAAGAGTCCTGTCTCAATAATTTCACCCGACAAAGACACGTTTTTTGATGAATATGTTGGAGTGTACTTGTAGGTACTCACGTTCCGCCACTTTCATTTATTTCCTGAATATTCTATTCAGTGTTTTTGGCTCTTTTGGAAAGAGTGGAGGGGGGTAATTTTTAAAAGGAAATGTACATTGAATATTACGGATGTATAGATTGAACTTAGTAATAGTAGTTAAAAGGAAATGGTTGATAACTGTGGGTATTTATAGATTTTTGGTTAAATATTAAACATTGTATATTTATATATTTAAAAGTTATTATATGTATTCTTTAGTAAATGAGGTTTAAATATTTGTGTATGATAATTATTTAATAATATTTTAAAGTTTTGTTTATAAGAAATAAAGTTGATTGTATGTTGTGGTCTAATATACATGCATTCAAGATACGAGGTTATGAATATTTGTAACATGTTTTTGATTCAAAGTATTCTAAAGATGTAATTTTGTAGAATTCTATGATGTGTTGTTATATTTAAAACAATTATAGTAATTATGCTTAAAAAGTTTGTTATATTCAATAGTTAAGGATAAAACTTGTCCGAGTTATCTTATCAAGCATTCTCCCAATGCACATTCACTTAGCAAATAAACAATAAGAGGAAAGAGATACATAACTATGTCAACCAAAAATGAATTAAAGACTTGTTTGTTAATTGGGCATGCCTCATAAACATGTATGCCAAATGTGTGACAATAAACTCCATATGTTGCATCTAACAATATGGGTGAAAGGGGTGTGGTTTAGCATTTAGGGTTATTGTTGTTAAGATGAAATACACCCTTTGGAGAGTGGTGTGATGACTCTCCTTCCAACTAACAAAATGGAAACACTCCTAGGTTGTGGGTGACCTAAAACTTGAAGTGGATCTCTAGAGAAGGTTGGTTCCCCTAATGTAACACTTAAAATAACTTATTTTGATGTTGCTATAAGGAAAAGGGACCAAAAAAAAGCATTAATTTGAACCTAAAACTTGAAAAAAGGTGATACAAAGAATGTTTAGTGATTTGTAATTGCTTAAGCATACACAATATGATTAATGAAGCCAACACACCATACATAACTCGAGATTTGACATGTTTTTGCATAACTAAAGTTTATAACAATATTCAAAAGGAATGCCAAATGACTTTTAAGAACTCAGATGCTGATTTTTCATTGTTGAAACTTGCATAAATTTGATAAAACACAAACTATGACCTACAAACAAATGTACAATGGCATAAAGGTAAAGAAATAAGACTTCAAATCAAGGATATAATCAATATTATTACAAGAAGATCAATCATTTCTTGATAATACATAATACGTAACTATGAGAAGGTAAAAAAAATAAAATTATTTTTTATTAATATAAAGGTACATACAAATGATACAAGTTTATTTTTATAGTTGTGATCCCTTGAAAATCAAAGATCTCTCTATTACATAAATTATTTCTTACATATATTGAGAGTACACAACATCATGGAGAGAATGTAGGGCATGGATCCTTTGATAATTAATGATAACAACTTGCTAGGGAACTCAAAAATTTCTCCTAACTTGACTACCTCAAGTTCTCCTCCAAACCCATCATGTTGGGCATACAAATAAAGCTTGCTAACTTTTCTTTGGTAAAAGTTTGAAAATGCATCTTAGAAAATCTGAAAATAGACTCTAGAAAGGCTTGACAACTAGTCTTAATCTCCCTAGATACTTGCATGATGGTCAAACTATTGTGACAGGTGTCTTGGAAGTGGTAACTACTCTCCAACTAATCCTTGCATAAACATATGGCATGTATGTAATAATTTTAACTACCTTGGTCAGAATAGGAAGATATTTTCTCCATTATAAAATGGAGTTGTATCACCAAGTCTTCTTTAAGGCTTAAAACAACCTTATCTCTTCCAGTCATATTTCTTCCATGTTGAGCACTTGGTGGAAAATATTGGCATGCCTTAGAACCCTCAAAGATATGTCTAGTATTAATGACACTCTCTACCTCAACCATACTTGATTTTCCTTCATAAAGGGTGATCCCACAATACTGCTTTACAATTTTTGGCCAAACTAGAAATTGAACTAATTTTTTTAACTAAATCTTCACTTTCAAGCACCTATAGCTGCTAAACCATGAGGAATTTGAAGATGATGCAAACTAGTGATTTGTGACATTTTGTCTATAGATTCTAAATATATATATATTTAATTTTTTTGAATTAGATTGCATTTATTTTCCATCTCCTTTGAAAACTAGTTTTTATTAGTAAACACCATATTTAAGGAGTGATGCTCGCCATAAACAACATAAACTTTTTTCTATGAAGGATAAAATTCTAATTTTTTCAAATTTAGCTTTGTAACTACGATATCTAACAAGTCCATTTGGTTTCATAGTGTTTTATTGACTTTTTTTTTCTTAATCAAGTTTTGAAGTCAAACCAATTACAATTCAGAAATAGGCAAATCGTAAACAACATAACTTTTTTTGTATGTATTGAAATTCAATTTTTTTTTACTAGATCAAGGACATCAATACCTAGCCCAAACATATTTTTCAATTTTTTTTTTGATAATCTACTATTTTTCCATATGTGTAGAAAATAGAGCTTGATTTTCGGTGAAAAACCTGTGTTTAATAAAACTAAAAAAAGTACATAATAAAACCAAAATATATTAAAATTATATTCAATGGATAACTCATTCTGAGGACTACTATCATCCAGTTGGGTCTGTGAAGTTTCCTCCATTTTCAGCCTCAACTTGAGCTTTGAAAGGCAACTTTTTGTAGAAATTTGGTGCAAGAAGGGGAGAAGGGAAAAATTGGGGGTTTGCTCGAACCCCCCTTTGAGTGAATGCCCCTTGACCTTTCAAGCAAAGGGGAGTTCACTCGAAGGGGGTTCAAGTGAACCCCTTTTGGGTTAGAGCGACCCCCCCTTCTGCAAACCCCCAAAACCAAAAATTTTCTTCATGGGTGCGTTTTTTGCAATTTTCCTTCCTCAACAGAATTGTAAACCAGTTTTGTGGGATCACCCTAAAACACAATCCATGGTTCTCTTAAAGACATAAATAACCATAATAAATTCTTGATACCCTATCTTTCATAGGTTGGTATTCATTTGTTTTGTGATTGTGTATATTTTCCTAATATGATATCATGTAGTCTCAATACCATAAAATATTGGATACTAAGGCTACAGGTTCTTAAGTATCAAAATATGCTTGAAAATGGTCTAAAGAACCTTCAACTTATTCTTAATACAAAAAAAACTATAGGTTTGTCATATCATTGTCCTTTGTTTATATGGGA
>VDFB02337690.1:0-85254 GCA_007258455.2 Sequoia sempervirens
CCATCAATGCAAATTTCACATCCACTTCAGCAATATCTTCAATTGTCATTGCCCCCTATCAAATTGTGCACCTATTGCATCAGTAACCTTCTGATTCTTTACAAATTTTAAAATTGGCAGTCCACTGAAGGAATTTAGATCTGTGACAACACTTATACCCTCTTTCGCAATCTTGAAAGGTATATTCAACCACATGAACTCAACATTAACTCGACTCAAAATATATTGCACCCATTCACTTTCCTCAAATATGGGAAATTTCACAAATTGTGTAAACTTCTGCTCTTCTAGGGTTTTGTATTCCATCTTAATAGTGAAGTCCCCTCCAATTATATGGTTGGAATAAAAATTCAACATTTGTGAGCTCCCTAACTCTTCAATATTGGCATGTATGTAAGCCCTAATGTCTTTAGTGTGCAAGACTCTGTATGGTACAGACGAAAAAAAACTTAGGGGCTCGATCTCAATAGACTTATAAGGATTCCACTTAAAATTTGTATGGGGTCTATCCTTGACTTCAACTACCAATGGAGTGGCCATTTTTTACAAATTTGCAAATTCATAGGTTTTTTTGATAAATACCTTTTCGTTGGATTAGAGTTTAGATCATTGAATCCTCTTCACACTTGAATCTTGCCACAACTCAGCAAAGTTCACTCTAGGGCTCTCCAAAATGCAAAGTGACAAATGAAAGATAAAAATGACTTTTTATCGTTCACACAACTAACCCTTTTTTGTCACAATAAATGCTTTTACCCTAATTCATTCGGTTACCCTATTTCCATGCACTGAGATAGATAATTCTTTTGCAGATCTCCAATATTGTATAATACTTTTTCTAATTGGTTGACCAACATCTAAAAGGAGTCTATTCACTTACTGGACTTATCCACATTTTGGTGTTAGTTACCGGCACGGGGTTAAGATATTTTCTTGACGGCTCCCCCTTGGTTGAGCTTGCTTTGAATTTTTAGTTGTACTCATTTGCAGCAGTAAGTTCATTTTTGAGATCATCAAGCTATTTTTCAAGCACTTCCTCATTTTTTTTAGATTCTTCTAATTCACTGTCCAATCAACATAATTCTTTAGATTTGTCTTTCAAGGATTGAGCAAGCTTTTCTTCATTCTTCTTTCTATCTTTAGTCTCCTTGGTCATTTTCATCATGATAGATTCCATCTCACGCTTTAGGGAAGCATTTTCTTTGGACAAAATTTTCACATTCTTATGTTTTCTCCTTCAAGGCATGACTGAGTTGTTCATCTTCCATGCTTCTATTATTTTGCTTAAGTTGATCATAAAATTCCTTTCTTTTCTCCCTTGATTCATTGATTTTGTCTTTCAATGACTAAATGAATTTCTTTGCATTCTCAAGATTTTCCTGCAGTTCCTAGTTCTCATATTTTGACTGGTCAAGATCATCCATGGCCACCAAAAGTTGTTCTTGAAGATTGCTTGTATCCATTGAAAACACTTTCCAAGATATCCCTAAGTTGTTAGAATTCTTTCAAGGAACTAGCTCTAATACCAATGGTTGGAAACAAGCAACACTGAGAGGGGGGTGAATCAGTGTTATGCAAAAAATAAATTTATTATTTTAATCTTTAACCCACTTAAAACATTCAACCAAGAGAAATATGCAAAAACAAAAAGCAAACAACCACAACACCATAACACAAGGATTTTTATGTGGAAACCCTGTTAGGGGAAAAACCATGGTGGATGGCCAATCCATAATATGATTTGAGTATACTCAAAATAAGTTTACAATATGGGAATGCACTTGCATTTAGGCTCATTGCCTAGAGGTCACTGCTCAATATAGAAAGGAACACTTCCTTACAAAGATTTGGATTAGATCCAATAGAATGGACTGAAAGAATAACATCTACTAATAATTGATAATGATTTTGGTTAGGCTCAGTAATCGATCTTATGTCCTTCTGATTGATTCTACACTTCAGCTATACTCTACTCTAACTTGCATTAAAAAATCTTTAATGCACAAGTGAAACTATGCATAATCTCTCAATCACCCTTCTGATATTCACAACACACATCGACACACCTTATACACACACAAAATGATATAATTGATCATTTATATATATCCACAGCTAATAATTTAATCACAACCTATTGGCTTCAATAAAACTTAATAATATTTATAACTATCGGCTCAAATCATGAATGATATTCAAAGTGTACCCACAACAGTTAGTCACAGATTAGCTCAAATCAAGATAATCGAACAAAAAAACATTTGAGTAAACACTCCTTGAATGTTCACGACATATTATATCATCTGGGTCAGGTACAAACCATTGATGAGTAAAAATATATCCAACCAGATCTCCAAACTTTCATACAACTTGATATGAGGCACTAATATTTTTGGACAACATAAGACATACATTGATTAACCTCCCATAAGATCCACAACACAAAATAATGACAAAAAATCAGTATGTGAATCAATGAACACATAACTATTGGATGCTTTATTCTTCCTTGACTTTCCTCAATCTATCTACCAGTAGGAGAAAATGATGACGTGTGGATCCAAACATGGACTAGGGTTGCCATCAATGACAACACCAGAAAACATTTGCAGTGTCTCTTTCCGACACCACCAGTGTCTCTAGCTAGGGATGTATGCCTCCTATAGGCATGGAAAGAATCAAAAATCTCTTATTTAAGTAGACCATCAAGGGGAATGAGTATATTTGTGGGGAGATTGAGTATAACTCTCCCTTTTCATCACAAAAGCCTTCTCACCCATTTTATTGGTTCCCTTCTCCAAATTGGAGGCTCGACAACCTCCCAAATCTTAAAAGGAGCACTTTCCTCTATCAAATGCCCTATTCTTCTTTGATGTTATCAGATCTACATCTGTATTGTGCATTTCTAAGCAACCAATACCACCATAACTAACCTCATCTACCCCACTTATAATGAAGTTATATTTCTCATTACCCTGTTGCATTACAAGCTCATCTAGATGTATTGGAAAGACAAAGCTTTCATATTCCACTTGATCATAGATTTTGGAACTATATTCAACTTGTTCACTGATTTGAAAATCTTCAAAGGCACTTTTTTGTATGTAGTAACCAATTTCCTCCTGAATTGTAGATTTTTGGCTCCAATGCACTCTCTAGCACTTGTAGGGTTTTTCACCTAAAAGGAGAGAGTAGGGCCAAAAATGCTAAATGGTTCATTTAATTTAATATGTGTATGATGCTATTTAGACTAAATGAAATGATCTTAGTGCAACTAAGCTATGAAATTGATTGAATATGAATACAAAACCTAAGAAACAAATGATGTTTGAAAACACATTGTGTAATGCAACAATGAACTAGAAATGAAAGAAACTTGAAGTGTGCACCTAAAAGCTTGAAGGAGACTGGAAATTGCTTCTAAAACATTGCTAATGCTAATTTTTAGGCCTGGTCAGACTCATTCGCCATTTTGGGTGAATCAGTCCGAGTTCTAAAAAACTACACTGGGACCCATTTTAGCCAAATGGGTGTCTGAATCTCCAAAAATCTTTAGGAAATAGGTATAGTGAGACTCATTCACCACTTTGGGGGAATTAGTCCATTCTGGATGTTTTGGAAACTCAAAAATGGAATTTGTAGCTTTCAGTTTGCTCAATTGCACCTCCAAGTGTCCCAGTCTGAAACCCTAATTTTTGAAGCTGTAAATGAATTTTTGTGTAAGTTTTGGCCTTAAAAAAGTGGAGATGACTTCAAAAAAATTTCAAACTAATCTTCAATAATTTCCAAGCCATCCAAGCACCTAAATCTGCAAACACACAATGAAAGATAAAGAAATGGTGAATGTTAGGGCATAGGGGTTTTCCTTGGTCAAACCTCTTTTTAGGAAATTAAACCAAAATAATGAAAATATGTAATGAAGCATGAAATAATGTAGGTTTTACCTTTCCATGATGATTGAGCTTGAATGTCTGCAACAAAACATGAAGATTTTTCCCTTGAATGTCTGAAAAGTGCTACCTTGGTGACTTAGAATGATAAAACCCTAGCTTGCTTGACTTGAGATGGAAGACAAATGATGAATGAAGTTAAGTTATGATTAATTAGGGTTTAGAAGGTTGTATTTATAGTAAATTCACCTTATTTTCTCATAAATTGGACCCCAAGGCTGACATGAAGAAAAATTGAATAAAAACCTTAATTTTTTCTGCTCATACCCCAAAAAATGGCTCAAATGGGACTCATTCGCTACTAATGGTGAATGGGTCCCACCTAGATGGGACTAATTCCACACTAATGGTGAATGGGCCCCTTAGGGACCATTTTTGCTAATTGGAATGTTGAGAAGTAAGAAAATCAGGTTTATATGATGACTATGTTGGTTATTTGATCAAATTATGCCTCAAGATGCAGAATATGGGTTGATATCAGTGTAATAGTAATTATGTGAATGTTAATTAGGGCTTGGGACACATAAATCAATGTGAAAGTGTGATTAAATACACTTTACAACACTAAAATGAGGTCCACAACCTAGGAAGACACAACATCTAATGTGAACGTGTAAGACACATTACAACACTAGATTAACATTAAGTTTATTTTACAAGCCTTCTAGATTGATGTAATAATGTTATTAAACATATTTAATAATGTTGAATTAGGGAGAAATAGGCTCACTAAGTCTAGAAAATCATGAAACTATCTTACAACACCTTTACAAGACATCATTAAAAGCATGTTATTCGATTTGCAAGGGTCCAAGACCTAGTGTGGATACATAAAATTCCTCAGAACACCTAAATCAAGGTCTCATTAAGTCCAATTTATCATGAATTAATCCCATGTCAAGCAAATGGTCCTTTTTTCTACAACACACCTCCTAGGTATTTGAGGTATAGAATACAAGCACAGGAGAATCTACATTCTACCCCACCCAAATGTCCATTTCATTATATGGAAGCAGCCCCATGATAAGGTCCATTAGGTATGGGGTTTTTGCAAAAAAATCAAGGGTGCATTCATATTGATTTTCATCCTGCCTGATTCCATTTATATCCTTAAGTTCCCTTTCATGTTCAAGTCACTCAATCCTATAACATTTGCATAATCTGGAAGTTCAGCAAATTATTTCTCATCAACATTAGCACTACATTCAGTGTTGTCATCTTCATTTTTTGTATCTTCTTCATATGGATAATAATCACTTTCATCACATGACTAAGTAATCATTGAACCAACATGACCTCCTTCAAAGGAAAAGTTAGAAAATTTGGTATCAGGCTTACCTTCACTTCCTGCTACTTCAACTATATTATATTCTTCATATGTGCATGTCCAACACTCATCAGATTCTTAAAAAAAAGTGGATTATTTCTACATCAGTAGGAGTCATTATTGGTTAATTCATTTTCTAATAAGGGTTCATCATATAAGGGATTTTCCCACAACTTCATTATTGTCATAGAAACCTATGCCTTCTCAATACGACAGTCAAAATATTCCATATGATCATTATCTTTGGAATCATCACATTCACTGGAAGAATATACATATGAACTCTCCATCCTACCCACATCACAAATATTTAACCCCTTCAACTTACTTTCTAAGAACTCACTATCAGATAAATTTGCAGGGTTGTCAACATTATTAATGTGTGATGACATTAATTCAAAATCCATGTATTTTTCATAATATTCCATATGCTTATTCGATAATGAAAACATTTTATTGTCCATAAACAATTTATATTCCTTTTCATGTGTATCTGACTCTACTTCTACTTGATATGAGAAATCAGGAACAATAGGGCCAGAAGCATATCCACCCTCCTTAATTCCATACTTAGTACCAACATATTGAACACATATGTGCTTATCTTCAATCTCTTCATCATTCACAAAATTAACATACTCTATTGATGACAAACCTTCATCATATTCCAAATTTGCACTAAGAAAAACTTGATCTACTAGGGGACGAATTATTTCATCAGGATTCACATCACTACATTCTCTGGGTGGATAAAAAACCTCTATAGCATCCTTATAGGAGCCTTCATAAAAAAAAAAGAGAACAATCAGTTTGGGCATCACTAAAATCCACATCACAAGAAGATCCATCACTACATTAACCACGCTCAGATTCTTCAGAGTGAATTCTTGAACTCATGTCTTCAATGTCTTGATCACTGATTTGTGATGGAATTTCATCCATATTAGTATCATTTTCACTAACCAAAGCATGATATGGGATAAAATTAGGCATCTCTTTTGACTCTCCTTTTCCTAAAACATCACCAAGAAGGAATTCATACATATTTACTTTATCATCATCCCATGTATCTTTTTCTTCAACAATACCATGTTGCTTTGGCTTTGCAAAAGAATAATTATTGTCTTTACCTTGGGATTCCACACTTCGTGCACACTCATATCTAATAGATTCCATGACCTTAATCTAGTTAGGTATTTGATCAAAACTATGGGGCTTCAATTCTTTGTGCAAAGCACTCAAACCAGATTCATAAATCTCATAGAAAAAATCATTGTAGTCAAAAAAATTTAGGTCTGAAAGCGAGAGGAACTTCTATTAGAGCATCCAAAAACCTAAAAAAAAATTCATATGATGATTCTCCATTGAACCTCTGTATTTTATACAAAATATCAACAAAAGACTTTTGAGCAACATTGCTCGAACTTTGTTTACTCTTAACCTGAGATTTATCATAATTTGCATGTTGTGATAATGGAGAGATCAAAACACTTGAAGCATTATCATCCTGACAAATGACTCTATTACCTGATCCATGAGTTTTATTTACATGGGGTATATTAGGATGACCAACACTCGTATCCCTATGCCATTTCATAATTGAATACTTCAAATTATTTTCAATATCCATAGCACTTTGATATGCCTGATGCAAAGTTGCAGGTTCTTTATCCCTCAATATATAGCTCATCCTGCTATCAAAGGCACCAAGGTATATGACCAAAAAATCAACATCATTTGGTCTAATATTTTTAGGGATATCCTTTATGGCTCTTGTAAATCTGAGATTAAAAGAAGGGACTAATTCACCCTCATGTCTATGAATTTGCATGAATTTTTTTCTCACTTCACTTGGATTCACTCTTTCACCAAATTGTTCCATGAAAATTATCTTAAGTTCATTGCAAGAGCATATGGAGGATGATGGTAGGAAAGAGAACCAATCTCTTGCATCCCCCTTTAAATATTGCACAAACAATTTCATGATCACATCTTCAAAATCTACTTCATAATCTCCCATCAAATCCCCAAAATCCTATAAATGATTGCTTGTTGATTCAGACTGTTCTCCATTAAATTTTGGTATCTTGTCCCTAACTTTGGGTGATACAATGTTTGGAAAGCCCTAGAAATTACTGAAATTTATGGCCATGTACCTTTCAGTATTGAAATTCCTTTGATGTGACAGGGGGTACTCATCATGTGTCATTACATTAATTTTTGGTTCCAGATATACAAATTGACAAGACATCTTGTTCTACCCTTTGCAAAAAAAATTAGTGCCATAAAAAGGTAACTCAAATCCCTTTTACACTTAAGAACGTAAGACTTTATGATATAAATATTTTAATTCTAATTTGTGTATTACTATTCAATAGGTGAAATTCATGAGTATGAAAAATTTCAACATCCATTTCAACTTCACTTTAAGATTATGCAAAGATATCATTTCTTTCCCTATCTTAGTGCTATTTTAACCAAATTGGGAAGCATTTATATCCTATATCTTGAAAATTCCCACAAATTATATGTAAATATAAGGATGTCTCTTCAGATTCATGAGAATACCAAGAGTTTTAGAGAAAATTTTCACCTTCGATCTTGAAATGTGCAGATCTGAAGCCTTATCATATTCTTTATCAAGTTCTTTAAGTTGGAGTCACCACCTCTTCTTTAGAGGATTATGCTTTAAAACAAATTGAACTATCTTCTAAGTAGATCTAGTTCTAGGTTTGCTCCAATAGCGGAGTTGCCTTCAAATTTTACACAATTTTCTGCTATGAACACTTTCACCTGGTTCAAGAATTACACAATATCTGAACTAGATGTTCATATTAATCTCACCATTTGACTTTGTACTAAAATAATATGCAACTGGAGGATGACAATTGTCCCTAACAGAGTCACCATTTATGTTGGTGATTTTTCTAACTAACTTTGGAATCTTCTAAAAGGTAGCCAACATTTATGTTAAAAATTTTCCAAGGGTTAGTGGCCAACACAACAAATAGGGGATTCTAAGGTCTCTATTCCTACTCTTTAGGCTCTGTAGGACCAAGGAGGGTATTCCTTATAGTGTTCATTCAATATATCAACATCTCAAGAACACTTCAATATAGATTCATTCTTATTTGAGGCAAATACACTAAATTCACTAAAGATTTGGCAAGCCTTTGAGTGAATTAATGTCTCTTTTGCTAAGAATGTGGATGCATTTTAAACACATTTCAAAATTGGTAGAATTTTTATAAATGTTGTTTTGATTCTGAATCCATAGCCAGGTATATGATTTATTTATTTAATTACATGAATGATTGATAAACAAGCTAGTTCCCAATCAATTGGGTAAATGGAGTCAAATATGAAACAATCAGTAATACACTAATCATTTAATTCTGATATATTTAGACTATCTCTATAACTCCTTACACTACATAGACTCATGTTTCCAATACATTACTTCTTATCAAATCCTTGTAAATTCTTGCAGACCCATGACTTTTCCAAAGAATTTTATTTAACGCTTTGAGTTAAAGAAAAGAAATAAATCCATACATTCAATTAAACCATTGATGATAGATGAAACAATCTTTGATAATTTCATTTATGATTTGTGAAAATATACAAAAGGAGAGTATATGATTTGGACTTTATAATCTGTTCCAAAACTAGTAATCTATGTAAAACCCTTTAAGACTATTACATATATAACTTCAACCCAAGAAAGTTTCCTAGCAAAATCATCCAACATTCTACATTATCAATTTCTTCCTACACTTGGATTCTACCTAGGACATACTGGACTAAAAACTTTTAGACAAAACCCCTTACATTGAACCATGAAATCCCTTTTATAACACAAGGGAGTGAGAAAGAATCTGACTCGAAATGTAATTACATTTCATGTTAATTTCAAAATTCATTTCATCAGGGTTAATTTCCTGAACTGTTACATTTTCAATCATTCCTTTATCATGGGAAAACCAAAATACAAAAAGGAGTGCCAACCATTTGTCAAAGCTGCCACGCAATCCTTCCAAAAATTATCACCAAAATTGGCATGTTTACCAACATGAAGCAATCACCATCGCAGTCATTGGCATGAACCCACGAACCAGTCACCAACACGATGAACCAACAAAACTCACCATTTGGAAGCCACTTCACCATAGCACCCAAAAAACCCACACCATTAGAAAAGGACACGGGTGTTACTTGGCCTTGTCAGCCACTAAGTAACCACCCTCACCCTCCAGAGGCCTTGCTCCTAACAACCACTCTCTCATGTTTCTTGCATGCACTTCTCTTCTTCTTCAGAAAAATTGTCACCTTATCTAGGAGAGGTTCATCCTCAGACATGTATGCAACTGGTTCTTGCATACTCATCCTTTAGGACCTTTGAACTGGTGCAACAGGAGTACAAGGCTTGCTCATCCTCTTGAGATACAATAACAACCAGTGCCAATTATGTAGAAAAACACACGCCACAATTTCTAGGAGAATCACACGTACAGGTAGTGAAGATACCCATAGTTTCAAATTGCAAAGAAAAGTTTAACTACAACAAGCAATGCAACAAGCATACACAATTACATACCAGAAGAGACTACACCAAATTTTCAATCCTTTCTCTTAGAACTTCTACAACTTTTTCTCCTCTAGTCACATCAATTAATTATTTGCTATGGAAATTCATGAATGATTCAATCAAGCCACATGGAATCCTCATTTAATAGAGGAATGTAAGGCCAATTGTAATTAATATCCATCTTAGTTCGCTCACATGAGTAGAAAAATCAATTACTCCATGCTACATCTCCACCATCGATCACCACGGATTTAAAACTCAATCAATGAGGCACATTAAGAGTCACCACTTGCTTTATGGATCATACCAAGAAACAATGAGGAGAAACTTTAAAGCTTCGATGTGTTCATCCACATCCTTACCAATCATCCTTGACTCGTTCATCATCAATCATGTTGAGCGTAGGAAAATCCCAACCACATCCTAGAGGCATCACCCATTGCCATTTCACAACCTGTTTTGAAAACTCATCAAGCTATGGCTTTAGAGCCAACAATGAGCTATTGAAAATTGATCTAACCATCGAAATACTTAACCAAAGATCCCCACTTTTCATTGTTCATCATGTGTTCCCCCTCTACCAAATCGCCTTAACTAGCAATAAACCATACCCGCGTGATGGGGAGGAGCTCCACCATCAATAGTCGTGGGTTCTCCTTTGAAATGCAAGAGATAATGGGTGATAGTGCAAGGACTAGTGATGGGCTATAAGAATTAAGTACATCACCCATTGTGGGTTATCATCCTATGGCATCAATAAAACATCTGACCAAAGATTTACCTTGGAACCGGCGATGGGTATTATGTTCACCCATGTCGCTAGTCATGTGTTACCCTCCAAGTGTGAGGACATGACACGTGATATGCAATGAAATCCTGTGAGTGTATTAAACCATGCATCACTCATCATTGGTAACCTTCTCAAAATAACAACAAAACATGTGATGGATGATGAAAAGAGGGCCGAAGGAAAGACATTACATCACTCATTGCGAGTTACCTTGCGGTAAGGGAAACACAACCTGCGACGAGCGATAAACCAATAGTAATGGATTAAAATGGTGCCACAAGGGAAGTACATTGCTCATCATGTGATGAGGACAACATTTTAAAAAAAACCCACAATGAGCGATAGAATGAGTGATAGACTATGAGCAGCATCTTAAAAGGTATGAAACCGCATGTGAGAATAAGTTCATAAAAAGGAGGCCTTCCTAGGTGCAACAGGTGACTTGAATGATAGGGCCAATCAAGAATGATAGTAGGGGCCATAAAACTCCACTTGATTTAAATGGTGACCTAATGTTTCTGGTCAATAAGAAAACATAAACCAATAAATAGATTAAGGGTGTAAATGAGCAAAGTGATAAAACCCTAAATGCTGATGACATTAAGGGAGAATATTTCACAGGCTTGAGAATAGGAACAGTGGAACAACAAAAATTTAGGGTTCCACCAAATAGGATGATTATAGAAGATGGAATCACATAGGAAAAAAGTCCTTAGGCTTGGTTGTATGACTTGTGCATCTCCCAACACCTATAATCCTTCATGATTCTCCAAAGGAAATTATCATCAACCTTCCCTAATGCTTCACCTTTGACACAAAGTGGGCTTGAAGATCTCAAAAGGCTGCTCAAAAATTCACCTTTGCTTGAATGCTTTGCCTCATTTATTTTTCTCTTGCTTAGTTGTAATATTGCTCTAGCTTTCTCTCTTAGGTGAAATTATGTAAAATGACCTTGTATTTATACTAAATTATAGAATTAACCCCAAAATTCGAACATTTCAAACTGACCTCAAATTTGGAAATGAAATTAATTAAAATCCTATCAGAATTAAATTCAAAAAGAGGGTCATTGTTAAGGGAGGACCCATTCGCCACCTAGGGTGAATGTGTCCTAGCACACTTTCCAGGACCAAGCTCCAAGGAGTGAAAAGAGGATAAAAAATCCAGTTCAAATATGCAAATAAAGTGGGGTCCAAATAAGGGAGGACCCATTCACCCTTAGTGGTGAATGGATCCTAGAACACTTTCCAAGACCTAGAACTTTCCAAATTCAAGGTTATGTTATTTAATTACTGGGTGTCTAGATTGATCCCTCAAAAATGCAATTTAGAGGGCTTGAATTTGAATTAAAAGGGGAAATTATGTCTAATTAACCACAATTAATTAATACCACCCTAGATAGATGTGAAAGTGTGTTTAAAAACTTCAAAAAACCATAAATAGGGCTCAAATTAAGTATAAGAGGGGTCCATTAGGATTAATTGAATGAATAGACCTTAGAAAAGTGTGAAAATGTCTTACAACACTTTACAACACCTTTGCAAAAGTCAAAATTTAAATATTTTTTAATTAAATAAGCACCCTAGAGAGGTTTTAATGTGTACAACACCTTATAACACCACTCCAAACCATAATTAAGTTAATTATGTGTCAATTATTTCAAATAAAGTGTGGGAAATTATTATATTTTTTGACACTATAAAAACATTGATAGCCAACAAATGATTTAAGAAAGTCAAATAATAAAATACTAACACTAACATATCTATAAAGGATCCTATTTTACCTTCACACTCATGCCCCTTTTTCCTCTTGACAAAAGTTGGACCCCCTCATCTTCATCTTGTGTGTCTTCATTTTCATTTCCTCATTTTTTTTTCTTTCCTTCCTTTCACCTTATTCCTTTCCTTTCTCTTTGTTTGCTCGTTAGGTTTGGATGTTAGGCTTCCAAGGAATGATATACCTTCCTTGTCATCTCCAATTCCCAATCCTTCCCTCTTCGCCTATCAGTGTTTGATTTTTTTTCATTTTTTAGATGTTGGTCAAGGTTTTCTCTTCTAAGTACCTTGGCGTGCACAATATAGTGAGGGTGCATCATCTGACGTTCATGTCACATCACGTCTTGTCATGTGATATGGGTATTTGAGTTTAATGCAACATCATGGAAATTAAATATTTCCTACCTCCATTAATGCAAAATATTGCAAGGGTATTAGGTCAAGGATTCACTCATTTTATCATTACCCAATTTAAACAAAATTGCAATTTGTGGAGCAATACAAAATTCTTTCACTTTTTGGTTGCCATTATTGCTATTATTTTCTTGCATAATTGACTCAGTTGGAGTGTATTGAGTTCCTAGTTTGCATTGGTGGCTATTTACATTACATTCTTGGTTTCTTGCATTCATGTGGTTTCCTATCTATTTTCTTGTGGTTTCCCATGTTCATGATTTTCCTGGTTCATGGTGTGATCATGTCAACTATCTTGGTGTTTTGCTTTCTCTCCCATTCATTTCACACATTATCAAGTTGGTTGCTCAAACCATTTTCTTTGTGATTACCTAGTTTGTGTTCCTCTTTGGTGTGCATGGGTGTGTTTGAGTTTTGTTGTTTTTCTCACTTCATTTTTGTTTTTCTTTTGCATTTTATTTTCTTGGTTTCACTTTGGAAATTCTTCTATGGTTTTTTCCATTTTTGTTTTTTCCTTTTTTTTCTTACCTTTTTGGGTTTTGACACCCCGTCAAATTGAGTTTCCTTCTAGTATGTCTTTCGATGTCATTTGTGATGTTATTTTCAGACCTCGAACCTCAAGTTTCTTGAGGTTTTCTTCCCTTTTGTGCCTTAGCACTTTCACAACTAATAACACTTGGGTGTTGGATGTTATGAATCCCCCTTACATAATGCATGGAAAAATATGAAAAGGTAAGGAGTATCTCTGATGCCCAACTCCCGATCATGCTTTAGTAATTCACTAAAACTATTAAAAATTTTGGACTTCGGCCATTGGAGATTTCTCTTACTGCTTTCTTATAGAGGTGGAAGTGGTAAATGGTATCCCCAATCTTCAATCCCTGAAGAAACAATGAACATTTAACTAAGGCTTATCAATCTTCCAAAACATCCTTTCAGATGTCAGATCTTTGACTTCCCTAGGTTTCCATTTGATTTGTGTGTTAGAAATTTCCAAAAGGTCAAAACAGATTTTGTGCCTCAAGGATCACAAGTTTCCCTTACATCATACTTGAAAACATATGCAAAGGGTAAGATGAAACTCCAACATCCAATTTGGGACATCCGATCCCCTATCCTTCCTTTATAATTTGGTTAAAAAATGATCATGACTTACAGATTCCGGTAGTAAAAGGTGCCCCATATCAATTTCTTATAGAGGTGTCAAAAGAGGTAAATGATATCCCCACTCGTCAATTCTTGATGACTTGTAAAACACTTCAGACTTTAAGCGTAGTGTTTATACGTTTCCTTATTAAGGTAGGAGGTATGATGGGACCCCAATGCCTAATGTTTGTAAATAAGAGTATTTTCCTTCATCATGTGTTAGATAAGTTTGCGTTCATTGAACTTATTTTACAAGTACAAGTCAAGATTCAAAATAAAATAATGAGATTTCTAGGTTGCAAAATTTTTAGGAGGGTAAAGTGAAACTCTGAATCCTGACCCCCAAAGTCCTTTCAGACTTCACAAATTGGGTTTACTTTTTTAAGTTTAATTGAATATCAAGAAAAGAGTAAGTGAAAGAGAAAATCTTGACCCTCAAAATTCTTTTAGACTTTCCTAGTAGGGAATACCATTTACACAATACCGATGTAAGCAATGGAAGGGGTAAATGAGATCTTTGATCTCCAATTCTGAATGAGATGGAATCTTAAAAATGTGAATTCACCTTATGAGCAAGATGTATAAAGGATCCACAATCCTCGATGCCTAAAAAGGTGAATAAAGGAAAACTAAAATCTTAAGTGCAAATGCTTATAGTAAAAGGTAAGGAGTAAGCCTAAAGGTTGGTCCTCGAAGCTTTTCAATAACTCCTTTTTGACAAGTTATAACTTTGAGATGAAAAATGGATTGTCTAACATGTCCTTTCTTATAAGGTTTCTTTCCCTAACTATGTAAATGTTAATATGTGGTACTTGTGTTTGTAGAAAGGATGTCAACTAAGGATTTAAAAGAGATGAAATTCCAATTCAAAGGTTATCATTCGCCTTCTAAGATGTTTTCCCCATACAATGAGATTGGAGACACTGACCTTGTATACACTAACCTATATGAGTTTAGGTGAAGGGTCAGTGACCATGTTTTCAAGACTTCAATGGATAGAGCTCTTTCCAAGCCAAGATTGGTGGAAGTTGTTGCTTTCCCAGTTGTAGTTAAATCTACAGAACTAGTATTGACATGTGCCCAACATTACAATCACAAGAATTGAAAGGTCAAGGGGTCCAATGGAGAGATTGTACTAGATTTGACTCTAGAATGATAAAAGAGGGTTTTCAAAATTTCTTCTCACATTGAATATGAAGCAGTAGATATGAAGAAATAAGTCAAGTATTTTTATTAATCTCTAAATGATAGTTTGAATTACATAAATAGCTACTTATTGGAGAAGCCTAGAAAGGTGGATACTAAATTAGCAAAGGTACAACACATGAGTGAATATAAAGAAGATTTCAAGGACCTTATTGTACTATTGAGTCGAGTCTTTAGATATTAGAATGCCAAGGACTTTTACCCATGGATTCTTAGATTTATCACAATCATAATGTAGGAAACACAAGGGTAGACAATTGAGAAAGGGGGGTGAATTAGTTGTCACATAAATTATACTTATTAAACTTATTCTCATATCTAATAAATAAACATGAAAGCATAAACCATCACCAAATCAAATATACACATAACACCTAGATTTTATACATGGAAACCATGTTAGGGGAAAAACCATGGTGGAGGTTAGTCCACAAGATTATATCATGTTAAAAGTATAAAAGTATTATAAATGGGGAATTCACATGCATTCAGGAACACTGCCTAGAGCTCACTAGTCAAATACAAAAGGCTTACTACCCAAAGGAAGACTCACTGTCTTACAATAACATTCAAATTACATCCAAAATATTTTAAACTAAGAAAATAACATCTTCTAATGCCTAATTACAGTTTTGGTTAAGCACATAAACTCTTCTTCACACTTTACTTCTTCCTTCAAAAGATTAGAAAATTTTTCACACACAACACATCGCACACCACGCCACCAAATGGTATAAACAATTGATCATATATATCTGCAACTAGGGATTAGAGAAACTACATGTTGGCCCAACAAAATATGAAATGTGTACAAATTGTCAGCCCAAACCATATTAACAACCCAAAACAACATCCTTGAACATGAAACACCTTAAATAATTATGCCTCGAAGATCCGCAACATGCTACAATCACCCTATTGTCCATGATCATGTAAAATATGAACTAACAAAAGAAAATTACCAATTGTGAGCACAACAATCAATGTGAATCAACAACACAGATAGAGCATGATCTAGAAACATCCACAAGCATCGTGAATCATCACAGAAGCATCTGCAACAACTCAAATTACTAGAATCACATTATCTTCTTTTAGGAACACCAACTAAAGCAACAAAACAACTATCAGAACAAAGATACTCATAACTCAATCAAATATTCATGTGAACCTCTAAAAATTCTTGTGGATAAACTAGATATACGTGTCAACAAACCCTTTAATTTGTAACCTCTTATCATCAATATACTGAGCTAGCCACCATACTAAACTTCATTGCATCACCAACAACCTACAACTTATTTTATTACAATTTTCTCAATATCCTTGACATATACAACCTTAAAGACATTAATGAAAACCACATATCAACAATATCCAACAATCTTCCCCTTTGGCATTGATGGCAGCACATGATGTGAAAAACACCATCAACACAACTTTCTCTTAGCACTTTCTCCCCCTTAGATTTTGACTCTTTTCTCCTTAACTCTTTCACATTTTTTCACATGACTCTACTCCACCTTTGACATCAATGACAAAGATACACATTATCTTTCTCCACACAAGCTTTGAACCACATTTATGAACATCTGACTACTCTCCCTAAGTAGCAACCACCACAACAACAATCCAGATCACAAGATATTACTATGAAATGCACAGACAAATACAAGTCAATGCATCTTAATTATGATTAGGAGGGGTAATCACCCCTAGCTTCCCTATGAGATACTCAAAAGTATCTTTAAATACAAGCTTGAACAAATACTTGTCCAATCTTGCATACCATGCTCTTTGGGATTGCTTAAGTCCATACAATGCTTTCTTCAATCAACAAACCATATCTCCTTGATCAGTCAATTGAAATCCATCAGGTTTCTCAATATACACTTCTTCCAGTTCACCATTTAGAAATTCTAACTTGACATCCATCTGATAAGCCTTGAACTTTTTGTAAGTAGCATAAGCAATAAATAGTCTCATAGCTTCAATCCTAGTAATAGGAGAAAAAAATTCTTCAAATTCAATTCCTTCCATCTGAGAACATCCTTTACACGTAAGTATTTCTTTGTTTCTAATAACTTCACCTTGCTCATTTAGTTTGTTCCAAAATACCCATTTAGTTCCAATTACATTTTTGTCCTTAGGTCTAGGAACAAGAATCCATGTATCATTCTTCTCAAATTTTCAGTAGTTCTTCTTTCATTGCTTCCACCCAATGTTCATCTTTGCATGCTTCATTGACACTATTAGGCTCAGTCTTTGAGATCAAAAAATATTCTTCTACAATTCTTCTCCTAGTTTGAACACCTTTGTTCTTATCACCTATAATCTAATCTATGTTCTTATCACCTTTGTTCTTATCGCCTATATATCAATTATTTCTTCAGGTTTATGAGCTTTTGTTTCATAGAGAGTTTGATCAACTTCAATATCACCTTTTAATTGTGTCACTACACAAGCTACCTCTTTAGTATCCCCAATCTCCTCACTCATTTCATATGGAACCAAGGGTTCTTGTTCTTGCATCTTTTTCCTTTTGGATTCAGCTACTTAGGAGGTGAATTTGATGGAGAAAGTTGTACTAAACCCTCATCTTTGGGTTCTAATATCACAACACTACTTAACCTTTTGGTGGGTACCTTCATAGGTTTCTCCAACTCCATTTTTTCTTTTCCATCAATTTTTCAAATTTTTCAATCATTAGATTGATCCTCTTGATAGGATTTACTTCTTCTATATAAAACCCTTGAAAGTCATTATCCATCTTCTTCCTTCTTTCCTCCAATATTTTCAATATCTCCCAGTTTCCTTCTTCTTTGGTATACATCCCGGGGAGTGAGGAAATTTCTTATTACATCCTCTTCATAATCCACCTCATGGGTGATTCTAGTTTTTTCAAGGATTTTTTGTTTGAAAAAATTCATGTGACTCTCAGGGTCGAAGACCCTCTCTTTTCCATATTTTAAATAATATTAAATTGTTTTTAAAAATTTCTATAGCTCCTCAAGAGTGTTTGATCCAATAGAAAAGTCGCCACATACTATCAAGTTAGGAAAAAAGTCGCCTTCCTTCTATCATTGCATGACCTCCTTCTCCATCCACATTATCTGCCACATGAATTCTAGGAAGGCTAACTATAGAGGAACAAATTTAGGCAAGATATATGGGGCTTGGGAACATCCATATACTCTGATCACTATGATATTGGGAAAGCAAAACCAATCTCCAAAATTATGAGTATGCCCTTTTTCTGGTCTAAGTGCCAAGGGTCTTAACAATTATAAGATTGGTGCATGTAATCTTGGGTACCCACAGCCAAGGACTCCCATAATTTTGAGTACAAAATACTTATAGAATATCACAAAATCACTCTTCTTACACCTACTATCCCTTATGTAACACTAGTTCTAAACAAGTAGTTGATTGCACTACTAATATACTATGCCCAAACACATTCTTTGAGTCCATATTTTTTTGCTATGATATAAAATTAAGTGGTACAACAAGGAGTAAAACCTAAAAGTGATGGGGGCTCTATCTTCCCTTACTTGTAGGAACCCATCATGTAATTATTTTTCAAGGAATGAGGAAAAATCATATTCAATATTAGTTTCAAGGTTCTAAACTCTCAGTGCTAACATCATAAGGCTAATTACTATCTTTTCTTGAGTGTCTATCCCTAGAATTTGGCATAAAGTAAAGTAGATTCTTTTAAAATACACCTAGAAATCCTCAACATCAAATGGCTCAACACAAGAGGGGGAGATGGGAATTCTTATTTTGTCCTCTCCTTTCTTCATGTGCATGGGGAGCTCATCACTTCTATAATTCTTTCTTAAACTATTGTAATCCTCCTCACTCCTCTACAAGTCAATTTTGGTAAGGGCTTGTTTGTTTAGGTTGAAACACTCTAAAATGGTAGACTTGGTAAGTACTACTAATGGTGAACCATTTGTCATTCTTACTATCTTGGTGGCTAGATGATAGTTTTGTGCCAATACTCTAATGAATTTGACATCTATGTAAACATTAGGAACAATCAACTTGGCTACATCTAGAGTCTAAGGGTTTGATATTGGAATCTTATAATCTCTCTTCTCATAGAAGTACCAAAAAAAATCCCACCCAGAAATAGGGATGATTACATCTCGATACCCATGAGACATGTCCCTAAATATTTTCTTAAATCATTTATCTGTTGACTTGGGAAAAATATCTAATATCAACTATTGTAGAGATCTTTTCTTAGGATCTTCCTTTTTAATTTCACTCTTTTTGGGTGGCATGATTAAATAAAAATTGTTCCTACTCAGTTTTTTTATACTTTCAAACTATGAATTTCAACTCAATAGTTGTAGAATGTACTTACCCGGTGACACAATGGCCACAAAGCATATTTCCTCTAGACTCCTTATCTCCTGGCACAATGAAAATTTTCTACAAATGATTGCTAAAATGAGCGTTGAGTTTTAAGTTTATTTTCCTCTGAGTTGAGTTACTTTGACATTTATGTTGACCTCGTGTAAAAATATTTCATCATTATCTCATTTTTTAAATTTGAATATACACCATTGATCTTAGAGAATCGAATGGTTTGTGATAATCAACATGATTATTTCCATAATTCACCAACTTGTACCCCAATACTACCGCTACTCCTTCCGATTAGTGCTATATGACAATGTTACATTATCTACTTATTATAACCACCCTGATATACTGTTGGCTTCATGTATGACACTTCACTTTTGTCATGGTGTCACGGTTTAGTTAATATTTCACCGTCATATAGCATGTCACATATATGATTAAGATTTCTTTAGTGTGGGATAGCATGGAACATGTTGCTATACCGCAAGCTCTTTCAAGTCTTGAATATTCCCATCGCGAGACTACGGTTTGAAATAATCCTTCACCACCATACTGCACAACCTTTTCATAATATAACTTGTACATTACGGGATGGTGAGTTAAGATTTTTTCTATCACTATACCACACAAATCCTATTGCTTTGTATGTTGCTTGTCGTAGGGTAGCAGTTTATGTAAGATGAATCCACGATACCATGCATCTATTTGTAGCATAGAAAAATGTATCTTTGGACATTTTCACACTCATTTGAGTCTTTCTTGTGGATATTGGCTTAGTTTTTCCTTGATTTAGTGTTGTAATGTGGTCAACACATTCACATTAGATCTTGGCCCTCTTGAATTAATAATAATTTTATGATGCCTTGCAAAAGTGTTGTGAAGTGTTGTAACACACCTTCACACTTTTCTAGGGCCTTATTAATATATTTCACTTAAATAACCTTTTTTTATCACTTACCAAGCCTTATTTCAAAGTGTTGTAACAAAATTTCACACTTTTCTAGACTTGTCATCAATAATTTGACCCCTTTTTATGCTTCAACTTGCCCCATTTTACACTTACAAGCCTTAAATGTATTTTTTGAGAATAATCCCGATAAACATCATTTAATACATGTAATTTATGACACCCACTTAAAATTCCTAAGTGGAACTCATTCACCACTAGGGGTGAATGAGTCTCCTTTTGCTCAAAAATCAAAATAAATTCAAAAGTCTTGCAGGTTATTATTTTCTAAGATCTAAGGTCGGCCTGTGTTGTGGTATTTTAGAGAAATATTGCATAATTGTGTATAAATATAGGGTTTTTCCTCTAATTTCCTCCTTAATTTCCCTAAGCATTCAAGCAATTATCAAGCATTCTAGGGATTTCAAGCATTCTCAATTTTACATCCATTAGAGCTTTACTTGCATGTCTTCATATTTCTACTTCAAGGGTTTGGTGAGTTGTAGCATTTCTTTTTTTCATTCATCATTCTCTTTTCATATTTCATTTCATTTTCAAGGGTTGAATTACCAAACTGGTGTTTGACCAAGGAAAACCCCTATTCACTAACCCTCAATAATTTTTCCCTCTGTTTGCATGTGTTTTGTAGGTCTAGCATGTATATTTTTCAAAGAGCAAGGTTGGAAAAATTGTCAACAATTTGTCAAAGTCATTCAAAGTTGTCAAACCCCTAAAAGAACCTTGGAGAACACCTACAAGACAAATTATGTAGTTTCAGATCCGAAAACTTGTCAGGAGTAGAAGTGCAAACTGGGAGCTACAGATTCCACTTTCAAATTTCTATAAATCCTAAAGTGGACTAATACACCATTTGCGGTGTTTGAGTCCCACTACCAGGCCCAAAACTTAGATTTTGCAGTTCTGAGTACCCAATTGTCTGAAACTTGTTTTGGAAAATCTTCCCAAAACTGGACTAAGTCACCTAGCTTGGCATATAAGTCCCAATTAGCTTCAGAAATGAATTCTTAAGGATTCCATAGCTCTATTTCATCCTTTTCTAGTCTTGAGGTGCACACTTTCAATTTCATAGTTTTTTGTTGCAATTTGTTTGCATTTCTAAGTCGTTTTGCATATCATAGTGTGTTTTCAAACATCTTGCATTTTCTTAGTTTTGCATTATTAGTTAATCTCTTTTATCATTTCTTAGCATCTAGGACATTACCCTTAGACAAATTTCAATCATCTTTGCATTGAAATCTTAAGGAATTATTCTTGAGTGAGCCATTAAGGTTTCTGGTACCTCCTTTTAGGTGCAAAACCCTAGAAGTGTAAGAGCCCCCACACATTCCAAAAATCTTTGATTCATTTCAGTGCATTCTCATTTGTTTTGTTGCAAACAAACTACAATAGAAAACTATGAAATTGAAAGTGTGCACCTGTAAACTGGAAAAGGATGGAAAAGAGATCTAGAATCTTTTAGAAGTCATTGTTGAAGCCAATTGGGACTCATATGCGAAGTTGGATGACTTAGTCCAGTTTTGGGAAGATTCTTCCAGAATAGGTTTCGGACAATTGGTTACTCAGAACTGCAAAATATTTGTTTTGGGCCTAGCAGTGGGACTCATAAGCCACTAATGGTGTATCAGTCCACTTCGGGATTTTTAGAAATTCGAAAGTGAATTTGACTTGTAGGTGTTCTCCAAGATTCTTTTAGGGATTTGACAACTTTAAGTGACTTTGAAAAATTGTTGACAAATTTTTCAACCTTGCTCTTTGACAAATATACACATTAGACCTACAAAACACATGCAAAGAGAGGGAAAAATTGTTTGACCTGCATTTAGATCATCACATTTCTGATTTAAAGTGCATTTACATCCTAGGAATAGCTTACATTAACATTGCATTGCATTTTTCATTGTTTAATTTGTATTCTAGGGTTTCCAAATTTGCATTAGTGAAAAGCTCATTTAGCTTTCATTTTTGCATTTCAATTCATTAAAAATCACTAAAATTCTGCATTTTCATATTATATTTGCATCAAAAAATATATAAATCATAAAAACCAATTCAAAAAATTTGAAAATTTTCAAAAAAATCACTACCTGGACTCATTCACCACACTTGGTGACTTAGTCCAGTTGCACATTTTTCACTACATTTGTTGGCATTTAATCTTCAGTTTCTGAGTTTCTATTTCTTGTTTCTACATTTCAGTTTCACTTTCTAGAATTTCAATTTTAAGCATTTCATTCTTGTTAGTTTACATTGCATTTGCATTCACCCCACATTTAGAAGCCTTTGCATGAGTGTTTGGTGTCCTATTCTTAATTCCTTAGTGAGAAGAAGTTCATGTTATCCCATAATGACACATTCATTGTGGATCTTGGGTTATCTAGAGCTTTCACTCTATTGGTTCCCAAATCAATAGATGCAATGAGTCCTAAAGACTAGCCACTCTCTCATGTTCAGACTCAATGGGTTGATATGGCCAACGAACAAGATTCAGTCAAAGAGATTGAAATCTTCTACACTTTTGGCTATTTTAAACCAGGGGGGTAATCCCAATCAATATATTTATAGATACTTGTGTGCTAAAGTATCAAATATATTGTAAACAAACATTTCTCCTTCAATTGTTTGAATGATAGAATACCCTAAAGGTTTGGATAACCTTCATAGCATTGTTTAATTCAAACCTGAGAAATGTAGATCATTAAATTCTACACACAAAAAAATTAGGACTGATAAGTAATTTTGATTTAAAAGTTGTAGTTGCTCACAATCAGTTTCAGGAAACTACAACATTAAGAGACTAGTGTCATTTCCAAGGGGGAGTCACCTAAACCATGAATCTTAAAACTCATTACAACATTTACTCTATCATAATTATACCTATCACATGATGCCTTGCACCATTGATACTAGAAACGAAACTAGTCATACTTTATCAATCAAAGCATACAGTTGTACAAACCTCTGTCTAGTTATTACAATTTAATTCATTTTTTGAATGAAAGTAACAACATAGAATAGACATTCCAGGAAAAACGAGAAGAAAAATAGCAGAAACCCTTGATTTCTTGTATTCATAATCTATGCAATGTGTACAACGAAGACAACTAACTTAGAATATATGATCATTTACATTCAAATATAATAATACTATGAATAAATCCCTCATTTACATGACTCAAACAACTTCAAAAACTTAAAAATAAACACTATACATATGAAACCCAGTTACAAAAGTATTCCCATGAGACAGAAAAGAATGAGCAACCCCCTTTTCTGAAACATAAAATCTGCACTTAAAGAAAGTGTAAAAATTTTAAATGGAGATCTCCCAATGACATCTGGCACATTCAGGTCCATAGATCAATAACTGCCTTTACTTGTTGAACAATCTTCAACCTACTCTCTATTTTCTTGCTCCTCACTCCATTTCCCTACAACAGAAAAATATTCCCCACGGGAAGACTTCGTCCTTCATCAGTATGCCCTTCTTTGTAGCTAAAAGAATATTTTGTTTTGTTGTTAAAAACCCTTCATTGTAAAATCTCCATCTCACCTAATCATTTTTCACTTTTACTGCATGTGTAGTCTCCGTGAAATGTTTTTATTTCATTTCCCAACAAATAAAGTTTTTAACTTTTACTTGCAGCATTCAAAAGGTAAATAATTTTAAAAGAACGCTTATGGTGCAAAAATAATTTTACCCATGCCTTTTAAAATATGTTTCCAACAATATTTGATAGCCTTTATTTAAGGGTGAAATTTTTTTAAAACATTCATGTGGGCTATTAAAATATTTCACCTGTATATCCCTGCTTTTCACCTTGCATTACCCAGCAACATTTTACATTTACATGCCCAACACAAAAAATATTCAACTTTAATAAAGGAGCAATTTAACCCCTTTTAGTTTTCACGTGCTCACAATATTTTAAATATTCCATTTAAAATAATTGTCTTTTAACATTACACTTCAAAAATACTTGCCTTTAATAGTGGGGATTTTTAATCACGAGGCACCAAATCTTTTCCCGTGCTCATTTCACCTTCACCATATAATTAAAATATGGGTAAAGATTTAAAATTTTAACATCGAGCCCTTTTACCTCCTTGCCCGCACATCAATTTTTACCTCATACTCAAATTTTTCTTTGTGAGGGCTTTTGAATATTTAATATGAGCTTAAAATTTTTACCCGTGTAGTTTAATTCATTCATGGGCCCACCAAAGTTCTTCCCTTTGAACATATCGTGCATCGCTCATACATTTAGCAAAGCTAATTCATCGCACATTGCAAATGTAATGAGGAAATGTAAATCAGAATAGCGATGGACGATATTGTCGTGCCATCACTAATGTGACTGGGAAAAGCAAAAGGAAATCGCGATGAACGATATTCCTCTTGTCCATCAAAATCCTTTGTTCTCTATCCTACAACTTCCCTAGGAATTTTGACAAACTTCTTGCAGCCATGGCAAGAGAAAAATGTACAGGTCGTTTTTCTTGATGCAGGGGCGTTTTAATGGCTGTAGGCAACAAAAAATCATCACAAACATGTTTAAAATCCCTACCCAAGTATTGGGAATGATCATGGGATGAAATTACAACCTAGAATAGCATTTTTGAGCCAATAGAAACCCTCAAAATCTTGTCGTAATTCCAAAAACGTGAGAGCTATTCATCCTATAATAATACTTGATTAAATTTGCCCAAAATGCTCCAAAGAAACCTCCATTGAGAAGGAAAAACTTCAATATTCAATACAATAGAGATTGGAGATCAAAAATCTGCCCCTAACGACTCCATCGCTCAAGCATCATGTGAATGCAGCAAGAAACTAAGATATATATTAGCGATGATAAAGAACTCAAAACATACTCCATCACCAATGTGCAAAAGGAAAGAGCCCTCGAATCCATGATGGGAGATGAGAGGACACAACAATCGTGCCATCATTGATTCAAATGGGAAAAACAAACCAAAACAGCTATTGGCCATGAGTTTTCCCTAAAGTTTGAAAGCCACTTTTCAGCCAATCACAAGCAAGAATTAAACTTGATTTCATAGAAAACATTTGAAATGTTTCTTATTTTTTCCCTAAATGCATTTTTCATATTTGCATAATGTTTAAAATATTCAAAAATATTTTAAACATAAGCATTTGAAACTTTAGGAAAAATGCAAATTTTAATTACGTCTGTAGGCCAAACAGAGAAAATTCACTGCGCATAAACAGTGACCCCTGGAGCCGAGATTTTTTGTGTGTAGCCATAATCAATTATTTAGAGAAAACCCATTTCCTCAAATTTTTCCCAGCCATCAAGAATCAGGTACCTCCTTTGTAAACTGGCCCTTGGGACATGTTTGCCGCAGCAAAAGTACATTAAAATAATGTATCAAATGACCTTCGATCTTGATGAAAATGGAGGTATAGATGTTTCAAACCCAAAAAGGAAATGGGTTGTCCTTAGAATTAAAAATTTTGAAAATTTTTGAGACACCATTTTCGGCCAAGTTGTAGTCAGAAAAGGATTAGTTAACCCATCAAAGCTTATCCAGGAGGTACAAAACTGAGTATGCATGTAACCATTTGAACCAAAAATCCATTACAACAAAGGGATATTCAAAATGGATCCTTAGGTGAAAGATATTAATCAACAAAGTTGTTCACTCAGGCATTTCTACAACTGCACGTGTTTAACACCAATCAGGGTTCTCAAAGTCACCACTCTGAAAAAATATCAAAACAACTTTTGGGTGGCTGCCACTGGAAACATAAGCTCATCTAGGTACACTGAGTATGTGGGAAAAATGGATTTTCTTTAGTCATTATTCTTCACGAGATATTAGGAATCAAAGTTAACCACCTTGAAACATTGTTAGAAAGGCAGATGTAAAATTGAACAAACTGTATTTGTTTTTTATCTCGAAAAAATAGAAAATATGATCATGAGGCTCTAAAAATAGACCAGGGAGAATGGAGAGTAACAATCCTTTTGACATGAAAAACATCCAGTTGCAAGATATCAACTCAAATAGGAGGCCACTTTGCAAGATTAACAATATGTAAACAACAAAAAAGTTTCAAAACTTTCCAGCTTTGTTTTTCAAAATACTATCAAAACTCATCATGGGAAGCTAAAAACTAACAAGCATGTTCACATATGTCAAGTAAATTAGTCCACCAAGGGGTTTGGTTTGAAAATCAACAGGCTTTGAATTGTGACCCTCCAAAGTAGGTCACTTGGGCAGATTTTACAAGTGCACTTATGAGTGTGCAAAGGAAATTTTTTCAATATGGACACTTCAAATTTGAAAATTTGAAGGTTCCAGCACACTCCCAGTATTTCATCTAGTACACTAGGCATGGATAATACCCTTAGCAACTCTTTTCCTTCATGTAGTATGGAAGTTGAAACATAGAATGATCATCTCTCGCAAGAAAAAATAATTCAAATTCATGAGGACTTAGCACATCTCCAACATCAGGTAAGCCTTGAAAACATTTCAAATACTACAATTCCTACCATAGAAAACATCCATCACATGCTTGAAAGTGAAGATGGCCTAGACGTTGTGAAACACATAGTTGAGATATATACAAAGCATCTTCCTTCAACCTCTACTGCTCATCAACTAGCCAACAATGTGGTAATCCAAGGAGGACCTCAAACTCCTCCTCCCTTAACCATGCCCTCCATGCCTACCTATACCACTCCTCAAATCACAACAACAATGCAACAAGTTAGTAATGTGATTCCTTCCTTGAGTATTCCTATTAGCATCCTTAATTCCTATGTGGCATTGCATGTTTTATGTTCTTCCACATTACCACCTATTAGCATTCCATTCACTTTCCCTACCACTATATACACTCCATCACCACTTTCACTTCCACCCCACACCACTTATAATGACCCTCTCATAACACAACTTTTCCAAACTGTTTCATCCATGCAAAAAAAATCTCCACCATAAACCAAAATCAGAATGGCCCACTGACATATTATGTTAAAAGCAACTCATTTTCCTTGGAGATATTGCGAACATCGATGCCACAAGGAGTAGAGATGCCAAAATTTGAGAAATATGGAGGGAAGGGAGATCCTTCTGACCATGTTAACATCTATACTACCTTGTGTAGTGATTTTATCCTTGATGATAAACTGTTAGCAAAATTGTTCCCTGGGACTTTAAAACATACTACCTTAAAAATGGTTTTCTTCTTTGCCAAAAAATTCATTTCGTTCATTTAATAAACTTGTTGATGCCTTTGTAATTCATTTTCAAGTGCACCTGACTCCTAAGAAAACCTTGGCCAATTTGATGAGATGCAAGTAAAATGAGGATGAAAAGATAACTTATTTTATCTCATGCTATCGATTGCTTTATTCCCAAATCAATCTCAAGGTCCCTAACCCACACCTTCATAAGATGTTCATAGAAAACCTGTTGAACCATAAATTCTTGGGTGGCTATGTACTTCTCTTCCACTCTTAGGGTTTTTCACCTAAAATGAGAGAGATAGACCCAAAAATTATGGCGGTTCACTCAAACTAATGTATGTATGATGGAAATATGCCTAAATGCACTGATATAGATGCAAAAAACTGATGAAATTGATTGACTATTAATGCAAAACCTAAGAAATATGAAGTGTTTGAAAACATAGTGTGATATGCAGAAATGAACCAAAAACATCAACAAATGAAATCAAAACTGAATGAGACTGAACAGAGTGCACTTGGAAGTAGAATGTTGATGTTGGAAGGTTTTTGAATGTTGTAGAAATCACTATTGATGACCAGTGGGACTCATTCGCCACTGATGGCGAATTAGTCCTCCTTCTGGTAAATTGTATTGAAACTAGTTTTTGACTATCAAGAATTGAATTCTAACGAAGTCAACTTTTCTAGCCTAGTAATGGGACTCATCCACCACTAATGGAAAATCAGTCCTCCAAAAATCTACAAACTTTAGGGGTCAACTTTGTGGGTTGAGATCTATACTTGTCTTCTATCGGGCTGACGGAACCAAATCTATAGAAAACGGGTTGAATGTTGTCTTCAAGCTTGAATTAGGGTTTAGTTGACTTGAATCACTTTGATGAATTATTGACCACTTTTAAACACCTATTTCTTTGAAAAATATTCCTACAAGACCTGCAAACACACATGCAAAGAGGGGGGAAATGGTTAAGGGTTAGAGTATAGTGATTTACCTTGGTCAAATCCCACTTTGGTAATCAAACCCTTGAAAAGAAATGAAATGAAAACAAGAAAGGAATGATGAATAAACAACATGCGATTGTCCTAAACTCACCAAATCCTTGTTGAAGTTTGAAGATATGTCAATGGCTGCTCCAAGATGCTTGATAATTGCTTGATTGAATGATGTTATGATGCTTAAGTGAATGAATGAGGTTGAATGCAAGTATGAATGCTTGAATGAAATAGATGAATGGGGCTTAAAATGGATGAAAAACACTTATTTATACACACTTATGCCCTAATTTCCTAAAAATACAACATCATTGGCTGACATAAGGTCTTAATGAATAAAAACCCGAAAGAAATTTGAATTTATTTTGAATTTTGTGCCAAGAGGGACTCATTTGCCACCCATGGTGAATGGGTCCCACTCTAGGCTTGCAAGTGGGTGTTGGAAATTAAGTTGTTTTTAATGTTGTTTTTTGGGTTTGTATTCAAAAACACACTTAATTAAGGCTTGTAAGTGCATAAAGGGGCCAAATAAAGCATAAGAAAGGTGTAATTAATGATGACAAGCCTAGGAACTTAGTGTGAAAGCTTGCTACAAGACTCTAGAACACTTTAAAATAGGACTTGGTAAGGGATAAAAATATGATATTTAGATGAATTATAATAAAAATAGTCCATAAAAGTGTAGAAACATGTTACAACACTTAACAAAACCTTCACAAGACATCATAAAATCTTAATAATTTGAATATTCAAGACCTAATGTAAATGTTTAAGTTACATTGCAACATTAAATCTAAGAACAATAAGCCAAGAATCATAGGAAAAAGACCCAAATCACCATGAAAATGTCCAAGATCCATTTTTCTATGGTACATTTAGCCCCCACTTTAGTGAGAGTATGAACTTTCTTCAAACTCACACTAAAGTAGCCATGCATATTGAGAGGGGTCCAAATGCACTTATGCTAGCAAGATGGGATAATAATAATAAAGAGGGATGATCAAGCCCCCAAGATGAAGATTCCATGGGAAACTAAACATAATAACAAAGGAACACACATGTGAAAGAGAAAAGAAAAGGAAGAGGAAAAGGAAAAGTTGGATCAATCTTCGATCGTTTGTCCAATTAGTTATGGATCAGATCTGGGTTGTTTGTCCGAAAAAAAAAATGCATACTCACTCTAGGGTGATGAAACTCATGGCTATCTGTCGGGTGAGAAGGCCCAAAATGTGAGACACATACACTTGGGTGGATATACTCACAAACACATAGGTGACTATGGGGAAATTCGTGCCTTAGAATGGGCTTCCCACTCAACCATACCAAAGTTATGCCTCCTAATAACTTTAATAAGGTGCCACAAAGGAAAATTTTAGTTTGTGCTTCATGAGAAAAGCAAAGCTTCATATGCTTAGAACTCATGAATAGGTAGGATGGTACCACAGGCATGCACACTATGTTATGCAAGGTGGTCGTATGAATGTAAAAATGTAAAATGTGAAGGAGATGCTCAAATGAGTCTTGTTTAGTTCACGCAAGGTCTATCACTTAGGGAACATTGTGTCTAATGTCTCCAAGAGAGGACCTATCAAATAATAGAATATTCACAACTTAGGGGATGCAGTGCATCGCATTAGGCCACCAAGAGGAATGTAATATGCTAAGATGGATCACACTTATGAAGGACATTTGATCTGTAAACTAGGACGTTAAAGTTATTTGAAAACTTAATCCATTTACAGAATTATTCCCAATCGTAGCAGTAATGCATGGTTATGCGTCTAAAGCGATGAAATTATTACAAGTTCACTTATTCCAGTTCAAATAAACATAACTTAGAATCTTAAAGAATCAAATACTGAAGAAATAATGAGACAAAGAGAAAATAAGAAGAGCACACTTGATAACGGAGTTCGCTCAGGATGAGCTACGTCTCCGGGTCCGCTTCTCAATAGTAGGACCGCTTTATTGATATTGCGAAGTCAACAACCTTTTTACAATATCAAGCCTCCAAGACCAACATAAACTCCTCACAATCTCTCTTTAAAAATTGCAATTTTTGGTGTAGACAACACCTTGCAAAATCACCTTACAAGTCTCCTTCAAACATCTAAAGATCAGAATTTTCTTCATACCAAGTATGAATCTCCTACCCTTACACCCTCCTTTATATACATGAAAATAAGCCTAAAATGGCTTAACAAAATAATTAAATGCCTAACCACTGTCTAACAATTCATAGCAACTCCTTTTATCTTTTGGAACCACTTTTGTTTTAGTGGTTAGGGAGTTGAACAATAAAATAGCCTATTTATTTAGGCTCAGCCAATATTCATCCAACAAAAATAACTGGTCGCAATATATAATTAAAGCCATTTGAATGGCCTAACGGTCACAACATATTTTGGGAACCGACGGGTCGGGGGTTCCAAACCCGTCAGTGGTTTGTTTTGAAACAAACTCTGAAAATCATGTTAACAAAACCAAACGGCACCCAATCATAGTTAAGTAGTTGAATTCGGCCGCAACGGTATACCGGCTGGCTGCTAAGTACTAGGTAACGGGTTTGAGCCCAACAAGGGCTTTTTGCTTAACAAAACAACTCAGCCGACGGAGAATGGAGGGAGAAAGACAGAGACATGTGTCGCCCCCAAATGCTACCACGTGGTATGACCCGATTCGCTGCACGAGATACGCAATGTGCCTAGTCACCTGCTGACTCAATGCCACCTGTGCGCTGACTGGACCACGGACCGCTGACTCGGATGCCACCTAAGCTGCCACGGAGATGCCACATCACCATGTACAGATTGTACAGAATTGACACGTGTCAAGATTTGATTGGTCCACATTGGATTCCGTACTGTATGCTGACGTCAATTATACGGATGATGACATCATCACTATACCTTCAAGTCCACCAAGTCAACCCGAAACTTTGACCAGCTGTATCTTGTGCATACGAACTCCGTTTTCGACAAAACAAATGCCACCAGAATCGTCTCGACGAGCACTTCAATTTGATGCCAATTTTGATGAATTCTGAGATGATCATTTTTTTCGCTTCCTTTCAGCCCCTGGTACCTGTTTGACTGAACCTTTGACCAAGCATAACTTCCACATACGATATCCTTTTGACATGATTCAAGTTGCGTCGGGATCGTGTCAGTGAGTTCTTTGATCTGAGACTATTTTCGGCTAATTCTAAGATTATGAAATTTTGAGGTCTTCTAGATCCACCTGGATCAACATTACACCCAGTGTCATCCACAAAGTGACAAACACATTGTATAAAGTAATAAGGCTGCATTGAGAACCAAAAATGAAAATGAATAATACCAATGTATGCCCCCACTTTAAAGGAATTTCTACACACCGTTTTGTGAGAAATTACTTAAAGTAGCGAAGGAAATAAATGTAACAAGAAAACAAGACATGAGAGCCAACTTGGAAATTCCCTATTCCAAGTCACACATTTCTGAATAAGGCTTCATCATGAAAATGAAAAGGAACAAAAGAAAGATGGGTTTCCCCCAAAAAGGAACACACCAAACTCATAAGGGATCTATGGATTTGGGGTCAGTGTGTTCGTCGCTGCAATGTTTTGATTAAAGAGTTTGGAACTGTCATCATTCCCTGAATACATAGAACTAGAAGAATGACACAAAGAGAGTGAAAAAAAAGAAAAAAAAAGTCCATTTTGGGTCAACATGGAAGAGACATTGTTGTCTCAATGCTTTTCCTCGTCCCCAAAAGGAAAACACAAGAAAAAAGAAAATGAAAAGGTGAAAGAAAAGGAAAAGCTTCTAGGTCAACATGAAGGAGACATTTCGGTCTTAATGTCTTGTGTCATCCCCAAAAGACAAATTAAAAAGGAAAAGGGACTGATTGGGTCAACATGGAAGAAAAATAGGTCATCTTAATGCTTTGTGTCATCCCCAAAAGGAAAAACACAAAACAAGAGCAAAAAAGAAAAGGATAAAGTACATGTAGAAGAATAGAGATATAAATAGAGGAAGTGCACAAAGAGAGAGAACATCAAACGTACATTATGGGGGAACACAATATGCACATACAATCACACCAAAGAAAGGAAAATGAAAAAGGACAATGTAAAAAGACTAGTAATGGGTATGTGCAGGATCGTCATGGAAAAAAAAGGCCCTTAAGTGGTGAAAATTTCAGAAAAATCAGAGTTAGGCAACTTGACGTAAAAATTTGAATAAGTTATCTATATTATTTCAAAAATATGTAAGAATAGAATTTGTAGAAAATTAAATGTAGTTTCTAAACTACTAGGTTTATTTTTTTTTAAATCTATTTGGTGAAAATTTGAAATTTCAATGCAGTAGTACTTAAATTTGAGGGAAAAAATAAGTAGGTGTGTGTCTGACCACCCTAACCATAATAAAATGATAAATTTTTTTAATAAGATTTTAGATATAAGTAGAGGACTCATGTCCCGATGTGATGCATATTTTTTTGTAAATTATTTCCAAGTAAATAATTAATTATGAATTTTTTATTACAACTTTTAAAAAACATAAAAACTCATATGTCTAACCACCTTAACTTGGCCAAAAATTAATTAAATTCATTTTATTTTTTAATCTTGTAGTATGTGAAGCATAGAATGTGACACATTTTTCGGATTTAAAAAATGTGAGACCATTTGAAAGTTATAGATGTTTTTCAATTAGCCTATCAATCAAGACTTTAGTCATAATTCAAAAAGAAAATGAATAATATTATTTATTAAATTCAAAGTAAAGCATAATTTATATTGGTGGAAAGCTGAGAATCTCCTTTAAAAACCCTTTTTTCATCAATTTTGGGTAGAAAAAGAGTCATTAGCCACATACCTATCATATCGCCACTTTTTGGCCCATCATGATCCTACACATACCCTAATGAAAATGTAAGTCAACCATTAATCGAGTTATTGGCTTCTCAATCTCAATTAGTATAAGCATAATGTAAATAATGTAGTTAAGAGACAAGGATAAATGAATTACTAGGACAAAGCCAATCAACTTCTTTCCCCCTACTAAGTGCAAGACAAGAATGAGCCAAGATAGTTGATGGGAAAGATCATGCAATAGTGAGAATGGAAAATTCTACAACTATGGCATGATTAGAGGATTTAGTTTAGGGATTTATGGGATGATAGGATAATAGTCGATATCAGTGAAGTGATACTTGTTCAATATGTCCTTCAATTTTTGACATTCATCACTGCGATGTCCAAGAACACGATGGTATTTGCAATATGGTACGTTAGAATCTTTAGGACAGATAACTAACCTATTCAAAGGTGGTAAGAGTATAAGACCTCTGTTTAAAAGAATTTTGAATTTCCTTTCATATTCAAGTGGTGGATGGAGAGGAAACTTGAGTTTTTTCAATTTGTAAGGTTGTTTGAGTTTACTAGATTCACCTTTTTCATGGATTGAAGGAGGAAGACGACCCATGGGGATCCTAGCATCCTTGTCAGTGGAATCATGTGAGATTTTTTCATGTGGAAGAAGGGCATTCAAGTCAGAAGGGGAATCAAAGATCACTGTGCCATCATCCTGAAGTCTCAAATATTCAAAGGGCTCAGATTTGTTGTCATGAGGGGGATCTTGATATCCTAATCCTGTGGTGTTCTTAGCTATTGATTTTTGTTCTAAAATTTGATGAATATTGTGTTCAGTTGTTGTGTCACAACCTTCTTTGGTTAAGATAGTAAAGCCTTTTTCCATATGTTTCTTCAAGGTTGATTGGTGTGTTTGTAACTTTGTTAACATAAAATGGTTGAGGAGTTGCTTGATTAGAGGAACTAGGTCCACCTATTGGAGGGAACTTAGGTCCTTTGTTTATTTTAGGATGTAGGTATCCAAATGTATAATGAGGTGCAATAGTAGGAAGATCTTGTGACCTCATGGATGGGTAAAAGGCTACATTGGATTCAAGGTTGTCAAGGTAGTCATTTAAGAACTTATTCATGCTATCATCATCTTCTCCAATGATTTCAAAAACACGAGGAGGACATTCATGAGGAGTTGAAAGAGCATTACGAAGCTCAAGCTCATTAGGATCTTAGCCAAAGGCACAATTTGACATGTCCACTAAGTATTTTAATGATCTCCAAAAATTATTAAAGCAAAAGGCCATTATGACAATGAGTGAAAGTAAACTAATATGCAAGGAAGAGAATAAAACCAAAAATCTAGAAAGTATGATAGAAAGTAATAGCAGAAAACTATAATGTAGAAAATGCCTAGAAAATGCCTGAAAATGTAGTTCAGAATGTGCAACTGGACTGATTTGCCCAGGGTGGAGAATGAGTCCAGGGGTAGTTTTTTTGTGTTTTTTTTTTTAAAATTAAAGTGATTTTTATGCTTTTCTGATGCAAAATTAAGGTGCAAATACAAATTTTGAGTTTTTGTAATATTTTGAGGTGCAAAAATGAAATCTATGAGATATTCACTAATGCAAGTTTGTAAACCCTAAGATGTAAAACTAATGCAAAAGCTAATGCTATGAGTTATAGGATGTAAATGCAAATGCAAATAAAAAAGATGATGTTCAATATGTAGGTTCACCAAAATGAACCATAAATTTTTGGGTGGCTATGTACTTCTCTTGCACTCTTAGGGTATTTCAGCTAAAAGGAGAGAGATAGACCCAAAAATTATGGTGGTTCACTCAAACTAATGTATGTATGATGAAAATATGTCTAGATGCAATGATATAGATGTTGGAGTTATGGGTAGACACTAAGAGGGGGGTTGAATCAGTGTCAAAAACTTTTTCAACTTCGACCAAGATGTTTAATTCTGATTTCCTTTTCTTTCAACAATAGAGTAGAGTAATCACTTTTGAAAGCACAAAGATATGACAACATTAACTCAGTCTATTTGACAACTTATGAAAATATGATTTGAGTGAGATATCTTGCATTTTCCAAAACATAGCTCAGATTTGATCTCAATATTACTCTGATTAATGCATTCATGAGTTGAATGTAATCATTCATAAACAGAATTGAGAACAATAATAATCCCAACAGTGAACTAAACCAACAACAACACAGAAAAGTAGAGATCATACAGATGAACAAAGAGACAAAAGCTTTTGCTGAGTGGAAAACCCTCCTGGGGTATAAAAACCACTCCTAAACTGCCTTACTGGCTTAATCTTTAAAACCACTGTTAACAATGCCTTATAGGATAACTTCTGAGCACCAACTCAAGGAGCATCAACCCCTCATTTAGAGACACCAATCTCAAGGAGCACCAACCCCTTACTCAAATTTTAGAATTACAATAATAATATCAGAGGATCTCTTTGTTTTCTAGTAAGCTCATAACTCTATTTTTCAGATTTTAATACAGAGTATTTCAATACATCTCTTGATACGGCCAAAATAACTATCTCTCAGAATTACTGGCCAGCAACATCTTCACTATTTTCATCATTGGTTTTTATATACATTCCAAGTGTGTCAGTTACGAAGAAATCTTCAACAAGTGTTTTTCACTAGATTCTCAAATTCTCTTGCTGATTTTTGAATATGAAGTTGATTCATAATGATCTGTAGATTATCGTGAAAATCAGAGAAACGCCTATCCATAGAGCTTTTAATTTTTGCGCTGAATCAGGAGACTTCAAATTGTAACTAAAAGATTTTCATCAAAGTCATGACAGCCCACAAACAGAAAATCATATCCTCTGAAATCTCAGAGAATATTTTCTAGAGAATCGATACCAACCAAAGATGTCGCTATCCAACTAAACTTAGAAAAAAACATGTCGGCCACAAAGACAAAGTTTTTTAAACGTTTGCTGAGACATCCAGACAAGTATGCTAAAGGAAACTTTAACACTATTAGTCATCCCTCTGTTTGTCACTGTGACATTCTGCTGTCGGGGAGACGTTATGTAGATTACATTAAGTTTCACCGAAAGACTTTATCCCTTGTGTGTTGATGTGACATTATGATTCTCCGCCAATGCATCCTTCTACCTTATGAGAGTTGCTATAGCATACCGTCATCGGGGAGACCTCTCGTAGAATATATTGTGTCATACCGAAAGTCTTTATCATTTCCAAGTTACCAAGACAAGAGCACACTTTCACCGAGATGTGTCCATCCGCCTTCGCCAAGACAATGTGTAGTTGGGGTGACATCTCATAGAGCATCCTGTGTCTTACCGAAAGCTAACGTTATCATTCATGTCACCATGAAATATCGCTTTTGGGGAGACCTCATATATAGATATCTTTGTTATACCAAAAGTCACCTATCATCTTGTGTATTGCTAAGACAAGTCAGATCTTATGCCGACAAGAAAACCTTTTGTGTTCCATCGGCGAGACCGAAGGTCACTCGCCAAGACCTCTCGCCGAAAACCCTAGCTCTTACCGAAGAGACTACCTTTATGTTTTCGGTCGGTGTAACAAATCGAATTCGCTCTTACCAAAAAGTATCCATCCACCAAGGTCGGTGTGACATTGGACATTCGATATAACATTTCACCGAAGCAGTAACCTTATGCCAATAAGACATTCAATGCAGCAATCAGTGAGACTTAAAATCTTTGGAGAGACAATATACCAAATACATTGTGTTTGGCCGAAGAAAACTCCTCCATGTGATGTTCGGTAAGACAAAACCACTTCGACAAGACCTATTCTGAAACTGCTCAGCTCTTGCCGATGAAACTCCATAAGCACTAGTTGGTGAGACATAATCCTTTTCATTAAGACCTTTCACCAAAGCCTTGGACTCTTGCCGATAGACTTCCACATGCACTAGTCGGGGAGACCAAGTGAAATTG
This sequence comes from Sequoia sempervirens, assembly GCA_007258455.2. Taxonomy (NCBI): domain Eukaryota; kingdom Viridiplantae; phylum Streptophyta; class Pinopsida; order Cupressales; family Cupressaceae; genus Sequoia; species Sequoia sempervirens. Next base: position 37,586 of record VDFB02337690.1, read on the forward strand.
CCAAGACCTCAGCCCGATACCACTCAGTTTGGCCGAAGTTCTCTCAAAGAGTTGTTCGGTGAGACTCCTCCCGAAAAATAGATAAAACCTTTTGAGCACGAGTCGGTAAGACAAGAAAGACTTGCTATGACATTACCCCGAGGATGATTTCCTTTGTCGATATGCTCATTCTGAAGTGGGTCAGGGGGACATAATGAAATTGATAAGACCTTATCCCGACGGTATTACATATGCCAATAGATAACACTTTTTTGTTGCCGAAAGCAAAGACAAGTCTTGTCGAAATAACCTTTCTTGTGTCGGTCGCCAAGACAACGGGAATGTCACGCCGAAAGTAGCCTGTATGTTAAATTCAATTGCCATGACATCTAAAATGTCTTGCCGAAAGGCAAAACAAACATTTCAAAATGGATCGGGGAGACCCTGCCATTCTCACACTGATAAGTGTAAGCCTGAAAGAGAAACAACCAATACCATTAGACAAATGAGATGTTAGAATCAAGGTAACTGTAATGCCTTCAAAAATGTGAGTTCAAGGAATGTAATCAAATGGATTGTAATCATGTGAAATACACCTGTGGTAGGCAAGAAGAACCATCCTGACAAAGAAACCATCTGTCAACTCTGTCAGTCAAAGAAATAGCATTCATAACATGAACCAGAGACCTCATCACCATGAGTTTGAATCATAACAAGTAACTGTCTGTAATAGCCAAGAGACATTAAAGAAGTGCCATAATAAAGCATAAAGATCCAAACTGAGACTGATCAAAGAGAACCAATTGAAAGGATTTTGACATCAAGGACAAACTATAAACACGGCTGAGATCAACAATAATGCAGTTGTACCATAGAAAAATGGATCATTGAAATTTTCATGGTTATTTAGGTCTTTTTCCTATGATGCTTGGCTTATTTTTCTTTGATTTAATGTTACAATGTAACTTATACATTCACATTAGGTCCTAAACATTCAAATTATCATGTCTTGTGAAGGTGTTGTGAAGTGTTGTAACACATTTCTACACTTTTATAGACTCTTCTCATCACAATTCATCTAAAAATCATCTTTTTATTCCTTATCAAGTCCTATTTTAAAGTGTTGTAAAGTCTTGTAACAAGGTTTCATGTTTTTCTAGGCTTGTTATCACTATCTACACCTTTATTCTTTTATTTGATCCCTTTATGCACTCATAAGACTTAATTAAGTGTATTTTTTAATGTAAACCCAACAAACCTCATTAAATGCAACAAATTCCTACACCCACTTAAGCCTAGAGTGGGACCATTTGCCATGGGTGGCGAATGAGTCCCTCTTGGCTCAAAATTAAATTCAAAATAATTCAAATTTTCGGGTTTTAATTCAAAATACCTTATGTCGACCTGTGATGTATTATTGGGTAATTAGGGCATCGTGTATAAATAAGTGTTTTCCATCCATTTTAACCCACATTCATCTCATTCACTCATTCAAATCAATTAGCATTTTTGCATTCAATTCATCATAGCATCATTCAATCAAACAATTATCAAGCATCTTGGAGCAGCCATTGACATATCTTTAGACTTCTTCAACAAGGTTTTGGTGAGTTTAGGAAACTTTCATGTTCTTTATTCATCATTCCTTGCTTACTTTATTTCATTTCTTTATCAAGGGTTTGATTATGAAAGTGGGACCAAGGCAAATCCCTATACTCTAACCTTAACCATTTTCCCTTTTTTCATGTATGTTTGCAGATTTTTCAAATAAATAGGTGTTGGAAAGTGGTCAAGTCAAAGTGTTTCAAGTCAACCAAACCATAATTCAAGCTTGAAGACAACTACAACCCTTTTCTGCAGATTTCTTTTGTAACCCGACAAGAAGAGAAGTGTAGATCTGGATCTATAGAATTAACTCTTGAATTTGCATATTTTTGGAGAAGGACTAATTTTCCATCAGTGGCAATTGGAGTCCCACCTATAGGATGGAAAAATTGATTTTGTCGGAATCTAGTTCCTACAGGTTGGAAAAGTAGTTTTTAGTCTTTTCAAGTAGGAGGACTTATTTTCCATCAATGGTGAATGACCCCATGGTGATCAACGTGATTTTTTCCAATTTGTAGAACCTTTGAGGATCATAATTCAACTTCGGTGCATTATTTAAACCTCATTCTTTTTGTTTGCATTAGTTTATGTTTTTAGTTCATTTTCTTACATATCACATTGTGCTTTCAAACATTGCATATTTCATTATTTTTGCACTCATAATCAATCAATTTCATCATCTAGTTTCATTTACACCATTTTATTTAATCATAATTTCATCATACATTCCTTTATTTGAGTGAACCACCTCAATTTTAGGTTTTATCTCTCTCTTTTTAGGTGAAAATCCTAAGAGTGCAAGAGAAGTACATAGACAACCCCAAAATTGATGGTTCATTTTGGTGAACCTACATTTTGAACATTTCTCTTTTTGATTTCAATTGCATATTGCATCCTAGGTTTCCTTTGCATCAACATTCAATTAGATTTTGCATTGTTTTTGCATCCTAGGGTTTCTCAAGTTGCATTAGTGAAAGAATCATATAGATTTCATTTTTGCATATCAAACCATTAAAAAATAAAAATCTGCATTTGCATCTGAAACACATAAAATCAAAATTTTTGAAAACACAAAAAAATAATACGTGGACTCATTCACCACCAGGGTGAATCAGTCCAGCTACATTTTCTGCATTAAAATTTCTAGCATTTTCATAGTATTTCTGCATTTATGTTTCTTGTTACTACCTTCTTGTTGTTGAGATTATGGATGCACAGTCCCTGAAGCTCCATAATCTTCAATGGAGGACCCTTTCCAGGAAAGATAATCAACCACATAGAAAGTGTTGCAACTAGGCATGCACAATGAGATTCTATATTGATCTACATTATGAGATTGGATTGATTACAAATGTACAAGATGCCTTGAATATATAGGCATGAGACAAAACCTAAGATGCATGAGATGTTGCCATGTGTCATGATCTAACAACATGTGACAACATGTGAACCTTATCTAGGAAATTATTAAATGTTGGGATAAGTTCTAGAAGGACAACTCATCTTCTAGAAGGAATCTTATCTCCTACAAACAAGGAAGGGAAATTACCCCATTATTAAATGATTTATTTAAGATGCAACCTAGGACTAAATGATATATGACCTAAGTTAACTTATGCTAGTGTAATAATTAATTTAATTACACTGACACCCCCCATAAGTTCAACTTAGGGAGGAAAAATGCAATGATTATGCAAAGAGGATGACCACCTACATAAATGGTAAGTGTCTGAAGACAGAACATGATCCAATGTTGAAAAACAACTTTTCTCCCTTTCGGAAGAAACAAAACCAAGTGCAAGTGTATAGATCCTTCCCATTCCAGATAGGAATTTGAAGGAAGTAAGGATGAATGTGGATGATGATGTCTTTGAACTCTGCTCAAATTTCTCATTTCCTGATGATGAAGATGCCATAGTCCCAAACAATGAAGAGGGTGACAAACTAGGATGATGAGAAAACTAATGTTTAACAGTATCCAAAGACAGTGTGATGGATATGATGAATGTGATGGAGACTTGATAGCCCCCTGAATGAAGTGTCCTCAAAACCACTGAAAGAAGTTTAAAGCAATAAATGTGTCTAAACCACAATTCTCCTACTAGGAAGAAACAAATCCAATGGTGGATGCTGAAGAAACCTCAAATCTTGAATGGAATGACAGGGAAGAAATCTCATACATGAAATATCTGAAGATAAAAAAAGTTCCTCCAAGATAGTCTTTGGATTCCCAATCAAGGTTGAGACAAAGGGATGAGGATACTCAAGAAAACTATCCAAGGTGGAATTGAATAGAGGAGTGATATCCCCTCAAGAATGTCTGCTAAACCTGTAGAAGTAGCCAAGTCAGTGATACCTGAAACGAAGCCATCATGTGATGTCAAGTTTGGAAAAATGAAGGTGTCCTGATGAATGATTATAGTGGAAGCCTCAATCAATGAATCTAGACAAGGAATCAATGAATGTGTAGGGATACCAATATTCTCTAATGGAGAAGAAGCACTTGAAGCAACCTTGTCAACCTCTTTAGAAGATTCAAGGTAATCAACCTCCTGCACAACAATATCATCATGGTGTACTTGATCTGAAGAATGGCATTCTGAATCATGACCATCAAGGAAGGGTGGAGTGTCTGAATCTCCATAGATCTCCCAAAGCTTAGCCCAAATGATGTGAGGACAATCACAATGATCCATAGAATTCAAAACATTACAATCAACTTGCATATAAATGATCTCCAAGATAGTGTATCTACTACAACTCCAAGAAAATTCAAGAGTACCTTCACTTGGATTAGGAAATATACCAAATAGATGTGGGAATAAATCAAGTGATTGGAGATGGTGGTTGATCCCATCCTACCATTGTTGATAGTTTCCCATGTGCAACATAGTCAAAGAAGAAGTATATGAAAGCCCCATAATGATTTTTTTCCAAAAATACAAAGAAAAATGACCTTCAATAGAAAATAGAAGCTTCCAAATATGATGTGCAACTGAAGTGATGCTACCTAGATCAAAAAAATCTTTTCCCAAGCTTTAGAATAACCAGGTTATTCATCAAATGCACGAAATTGAAAAAATCACATGCAAGAGTACCTCAAGCTGAAACTGATCAAGGGGTCTAGACTGATGAAAAAAGCTTTGAAAATACTTCCTGATGCCATTGGAATCACTGAAATTTGATGAACGGTTCCGAAGATATGAGCCTTTATTTCCAAATTAGGGTTTTTTCTTCATTTGGCTGTAGAAATTTCTGTGAGAAAAATTTCATAGAACTGATGTCACCACTGGAAATTGCTCATAATTACCTTTCCGATGCTATCTTGTTTATAGATTTTTGATACCTTGGTGAAAAGTTATGAAAAAACAAAAAAATTGCCTAGATTAGGCACTTTGCAGGCCAATTAGGGGCAACAATTCGGCCCACGGGTGCTAGCTCCTAGTCGCTAAAATGATCGAAGGTGTAGGTAAGGAAAAAAAAAAGAGTGCTCCACCAGAAGCAGCATTGGAGTGGTAGCCCAGGTGGAGAAACTAGTAGAGAAGAGAGAATGAAGCAGTGCCGCTTGATAAGGCAGAACCCACAGTTCTTCACACGACCGATAGTGGGGGAAAAGTGAGCCTAGGGAGGTCAGAGAATTGGTGACTCTGGAACCGCCGAGAAAAACTTTGGCAATCAGTGACAGTGGATGGTGGTGGGGTCGACAGATGATGTCGGTCGACGGGTTCGGGATGAGCGCTTATAGCAGGGTGACATAGATGGTGATGTCATCAAATGTGAGAGGGCCGACTAGTCTGTAGAGGATGTCGACAATAGAATATATAAATTTTTTAATATTGCAAAAAGTTGCAATTAAAAAATAAAAAAAGAATGCTGACGGTATATTTGAATATATGTCAATGATCAAAACCCATAATATGTCAATGAATTAATAAATCAAACCCTTATCAATGCTGCTGATAAAAAAAATTATATGCCGACCGGATAAAATATAACCCCTCAATGCCGATAAAATGATGTTGACTATGAATAAAAAAGGAGGTTGCTCTGGAATTTTTGAATTTTTCTGCAAACTATAGAAATGCCCAAAAAAAAAAAAATTGCCAAAACAAATGAAATATTAGCCCCATTTTTTCTTAAATGGAAAAAGTGCCTATGACTAAATTTTTTTTTCCTTAGAGGCAACTGACAAGATGGATTTTTTTACTGCAAATTTATATGGATCGTACTAGTTGATTTTGCAAACCCAAATACCTTTGATGCTCCCGGCTTGATGAATCCAATTTTGATGAATGGGCAGGTTATCCTAGGGTTTCGAGGCCTTCTGAAGACAATGGCGAGCTTGGATCTGACTCTATCTGCTTTAGAAATTAGCTTGGTCCCCGGGTGGAAATAAGTAGCCTTCAATGGAAACCTTCAGCCTGCAAAGAATCTTGCACACCAACTTTCTTGATCGAGCGTTGATGTTTCACTGGACAAGCTCTGATACCATGTTGAGATTATGGATGCATAATCCTTGAAGCTCTGGAATCTTCAATGGAGGACCCTTGCCAAGAAAGATAATCATCCACATAGAAAGTTTTCGAACTTAGGCATGCACAATGGAGATTCTATATTCATCTACATTATGAGATTGGATTGATTACAAATGTACAAGATTCCTTGAATATATAGGCATGAGACAAAACCTAAGATGCATGAAATGTTGCCATGTGTCATGATCTAACAACATGTGACAACATGTGAACCCTATCTAGGAAATTATTAAATGTTGAGATAAGTTCTAGAAGGACAACTCATCTTCTAGAAGGAATCTTATATCCTACAAACAAGGAAGGGGACATTACCCCATTATTAAATGATTTAATTAAGATGCAACCTAGGACTAAATGATATATGACCTAAGTTAACTTATGCTAGTGTAATAATTAATTTAATTACACTAACACTTGTTTCAGTTTACAGAATTTTTTTCATTAGCATTTCATTAGCATTTTATTATTCCTAGTTTTCATTTGCATTCACCCCATCTTTTGTGGTACTTGTATGAGTGTTTGGTGCCCTATTGATAATACTTTAGTGAGAAGAAGTTCTATACTTATGGCTTCCCATGATAGCACTTTCATTTTGGGCCTTAGGATCTCAAGAGCTCCTACTCCTAGTATGGAAAATGGTGCATTAGGCATGGATACTACCACTAGTACACCTTTACCTTCACATACAATGCATGTTGACACACAAATCGACCAAATTATGAAAGATAAATTCATTAGTATTCATGAGGATTTAAAACATTTGCAAAAAGATTTATTCCTTGAAAAAATTTCCACCACTGCCATACCTACCATAGAAAACCTTCATCTCTTGATTGAAAGTGACAATGGCTTACAAGTTATGAAAAGAATTGTTGAGATATACAACAAACATACTTCTTCCACTTCCCAACCAGCAAACATTTTTGTGAGCCAAGGAGGATCTCAAATTCCTCCTCTTTCAACCATAGTATCCATACCCACCTATAGCACTCCTCAAGTTACAATAACCATGCAACAATTTAGTCATGTGACTCTTATTTCACTATTCCAACTAGCATTCCTAGTTCTTTTGTGGCATAAAATGTCCCATCTTCCACCTTCACCCCTCTTAGTGTCCCCTTCACTTCTCCTAATATTACATACACTCCATCACCATTCTCTCTTCCGCCTCATACCACTTACACCAACCCCCTCATTACACAACTTTTTATTTCCTCTATGTAACAAAAAATATCCACCATAAACCAAAGTCAAAATGCTCCACCCACATATTATGTTCATAGTATCCCATTATCTCTCAAGATCTTAAGAAAACCAATGCCACAAACAATTGAGATGTCTAGGTTTGACAAGTAGGGAGTTAAAGGAGACCCTACTAATCATGTTAATGCCTATATAGCATTGTGCAATGATTTTTCCCTTGACGGTAAACTATTAGCCAAACTTTTTCCTATGTCCTTAAAGGATACTGCATTAGAGTGGTTCTCAAACTTACCCAATCATTCAATCCGATCATTTAATAAACTTGGTGATGCCTTTATTAGTCATTTCCAAGTCCATATGACTCCAAAAAATACAATTGCTGATTTAATGAGATGTAAACAAAATGCGAATGAAAAAGTAACTGATCTCATTTCACGTTATCAGTTGTTGTATGCTCAAGTAGATGTCAAGATTCCTAATTCACATCTTTAAAAGATATTTACCAAAAAATTCCACTCACCTTCAAAATAAGTTGACTATGATGAAATTTAATTCATTCATACATTTGTGCACAACCCTTTATGACTATCACAACTCAATTACTAGTCATGATTCAAATTCCACTTCTAATCAAGTTGAGAAGTTTGAACAAACCAACCAAAACAATGCACAAAACTTTAGAAAACCAAACAAAGGCTTCTTACAGTTCAATCCCCCTTCTCCACAACCAACTCAACCTATTTAGATTCAAATGGTAGTTGTTAAAGCAGTGGTGCACTTTACATATGGGGACCCAATGAGACAATTTACCCCCTTACCTGATACTCTCCATAACACAATGAATCAACTGCTACAACAATAGATGATCACTTTCGTACCATTAAACCACTTGATACTACCAATACTTTACCACCCACCTTTAAACCAAATTCTTATTGTCATTTTCATTGCCAAAATGGACATGACACCGAAAAATGTAAGTATCTCAATCACTTAGTTCAAGACCTCATTGATTTTGGTCATTTGTCCATTGTAGGTGTCAATGATCAAGGCAATAAGTTTGTTTCACCCCCCAATTAGAATTTACAAATTTTTACCAACCCTATGCCTAAACATAATGTTTCATTTGTCAAAGCTAGTGAACCTTGAAATACTCATGTGATGAACATTGATACAAATAATGAACAATGTGATATGACCCCAAATGTTACCCAAGTTAATCCTATGGATGAACTTGTGGGTATGATAGACATTATCCCTCATAAGGTCCAAATAAAAAAAATCTTTATATTACCTTTTCTTCTCATGATATACTTAAAAAGCTTCTCGATGGTCCTCTTTACATAGCTAGATGCATCTATGATAAGCCCATCAATGGGATATTAAGAGATCCCACCTATGGCAAGAATGTGATCATGGAAGAATTTTTAGTATTACATGATCTCTATCAAGATGATTATGATAAACCAACCACATGGATTAAAATACATACTTTCTTTTCATGCCCTATGATCGGATCGATCGTACTCCCATTATAGATAGAACCCAAAACTTTGGATGTAACATTTTCTATCATTCCATAATCAGATCAGTTTTGTCTATGGCTAGGTCATCCTTGGCTTCACTCAATGAAAATTTTTCCTTCAATTGTTCACAGATGTTTGAAGTTTCTACATCATAATGAGATATCTACCATACATCATAGTGGTTTCAATCTATTGTCTTCTAAAAGTAATTTTTCTTTAGAATCCTTTTGGCCTAAACCTTTGGAACCCATCACCCCTCGAAACGACTTATTTTTCATTGCCTATCAAAAGTTCAAAGACAAATGAATAGCTGAATTGTCTCTTTCCCACATGTCCCCATCCACTTCCACTACTCTTATCCTTGATGAGACAATGCTTCAACTTGACTCCAAACCTAAAAAACCAATGCAACCTCACAAGCAAAAGCCATATACATTTCCCTTTCATCATCTAAATGCCCAAGATATAATGAAACAAAAGATGTCATGCCTCCTCGCATTAAACAAGTTTATAAAGAAAAAGAGAAAGTGATTGACCCATCTCATTCAGTTCCTTCCATTCCTCCACCTTAGGAAAAAAGGATCCTATGGTGGATCAACCTACTCTTACACCTCAACAACTTCAAAATAAAAGTAAACATAACTGTGGTGCTAGGGAGCATAGGTTTCATCATTGTCTCCTTACTTGTCAGTCACAAATAGAATAAAACACAAAAGACAAACCTCCACCTTTGATAGAAGCAATACCAAATAAACCTCCTCCTCTTGAACCACCACAAGATAATATAGTAGAACAATCACAACAAAACAATTTGATATAACAACCACAACTCTTGATACATCCTTCATTGGAAATTACCCTTCGTCCTCCCGTTGTGATTAATTTAGAAGATGATGATGATGAGGAGATCTCTAAAATTGATGAAGAGGTGCATAAAAATATAAAAAATGTATGTTCATCCTCCATGATCTTAAATGATAAATCTCCTACACCAAGTGAAGAACCTAGTACTTCCCCTAGTTTGGCAATTCCAATTCTCCCTTTCGACAGCCAACCACCCTCGCAATACACTGAACATGATTGGGAAGTGGATGACTTGTTAGAAGGTTGGCTTGCATTTTCCCTTCTAGCCTTTTACATTTCCTTTCCTTTTTCCTTTTCTTTTCTTTGGTGTGCTTGTATGTGCATATTGTTGGCAAAGTATGCCTCAATCATCATAGGTTGAAACCTTCATTCGAGCCAAGTCGGTGTGACAGTTCTTATGTCTGGCCAACTAGCAGTTTGGAACATCATGTTTTGTACATGTTGCTATGACCTAGTTTTAGTCTCACCAAAGGATCATATCACTGTGACAGGATCCTTTCGGTGTGACCTCTTAGCGCTTGTGAAGATCTATGGTTATTCAATCATTTATTGGGAAGACCTTTGGCCAAAAGGTTTTTGTTTGGTGAGAAGTCCCAGCGAAATCTAATGTCTTGCCAACAGTATGTTTTGTATTGAAGTCTTTGGGATAACTAAAGGGTTCTCGCTATGAAGTCCCAGTGACATTGGTGAGTCTTGTCGATGATGAGAGGTCTTCGGTGTAACATATATGTGTTTGATAAGAACTCTCAGCGACGGTGATATGTCTTGGTGACTTTTGATGACTTCGGGGTGACATGTGTGATCTCAAAGAAACCTCTTGACGATATTGATATGTCTTGCTGACTATTCTTTGGAGCTCGGTATAACATACGACTTTAGTATAGCCCATGGTGACTCGGTATGATGTCTGGCGAAAGTTGATTTTTTCTGGCTGATGAGAACACTCAAGTCTATGTGACATATGAAGCTAGGTATGACATCTCACGAAAGTGATGAGGGCGATAGCGATACATGTGGAGAACATCGGTGTGAGGTCCTAGCGACATAAGGAAGTCTTAGTGATAGTCTCTTGAGCTCGGTGTAACACAAGAAGGCTCATTGGGATGTCTTGGCGAGAGCGTAGTCTTGCCGAAAGGAAGATTGAAGCCGATACAGTTGTAAGCTCGGTGAAACCACTTGCCGATGGAAAGGACTCTTGGCAACTTGATATGAAGACTTTGTGGCATCGGCAAGACACTATTAGTATCTCACCGAGATGCCAACAAAGTTTGTTTCTTCTAACCGAGCAATGACTATCTACGTGGCTAGTATTCAGCCAATCAGAGGAGCCGAATTGGAACCGTTGGGAGACAGTTCATTGTGACGGTTCTGTGGGGAAGCTCGATGGACATGGAATGACATGGTTCTGCTACGTGATTGTAGCGGTGTGTCGATTGGTTACAGGATAAGTTGTTGGTGATTATTGTATGATCGGTAAAATGTTTTCTAAGCGTAAAGACTATAACTTGAGTTCCTATACAAGATTGTTCATGGTGAATGTTGTTGTAAGCAGATTTTGAAGATAGGTCATGTAATATCCATTACACTGTAATACAAAGTGATTTCTCTTGGTGTGGTGGGTTTTTCTCCCATAAGGGTTTTCCCACGTATATCTGGTGTTCCTATGTGATTGTCAAATACTATTTTTTGTTATCTACTTCATAGTGCATCTTAATTGAACTGAAATTGAAAAATTAAAAGTATATCTACATTCTTCTCTGAGGTTTTGACATTAGGAGAGTTGTTTCCACATCTAGCTTTCCTTACAGGTGGTATCAAAGCCTAGCCAGTTGTGTTATCCTTGTGGGTACGTTGGGTTTTTTGAGTCAATTATATTTAGTGGGAGTCCTGTAGAGTTTATTATTTCTACTGATAGGTTGAGATGGCTAGCACGTCTAGAAAGTTTGAAATAGAGAAGTTCAACGGCAGTGACTTTGAGTTGTGGAAACTCAAGATGGAGGATCTTCTAGTTGATCATGATCTATGGCTTGTAGTGTCTGGAACTAAACCTATAGGCATGAAGCAAGAAAATTGGGACCTTGCAGATAGAAAGTCTAAGGGGTTGATAAGGCTCTGTTTAGCAGACTCAGTTCTTCTGAATGTGCATGAGGAGAAGACTACCTCTTCTTTATGGAAGAGACTGGTGTCTATTTATCAGGGAAAGTCCTTGGTGAATAAACTATTCCTGAGGAAGAAGTTGTATTCTTTGAGAATGCAGGAAGGAGGGTCTATAGTTGATCATTTGAATAAACTTAACATGTTGTTTGATCAATTAACATCTGTTGGTGTGAATATTGAAGAAGAGGATTGTTGTATGATATTATTATGTTCTTTGCTAGATTCATGGGATCATCTAGTGATGGCTATTGGGAGTACAACATCTAGCTTCAAGATGGAAGATGTTGTTGGTTCTTTGCTGTCAGAAGAAATGAGAAGGAAATCTTCTGAGATGCGAAGGAAGCTCTTGTTGTTAGAGGAAGGTCAAAAGAGAAAGGCAAGAAGAAGGACAAGAAGTCCAAATTGAAATTAGAAGGAGATCAAAGTCTCCTGGTAAGAAGTCCAAGGTGAAGTGTTCGAACTGTGGGCAACCTGGTCATGTTCAAAAGGATTGTAAAGAGGAGAAAAAGAAGAAGAAGGGCTCTTCTGATAATGGTTCTTCTCATAGTGATGGTGACGCCTTCATTGCAGCCTTGGCTACTCAGGCATCAGATGATGTCTAATTGATTGATTCTGGAGCATCTTTCCACATGACCTCTCATAGAGAGTGGTTTATGAAGTATGAAGAATACAATGGTGGAAAGGTGTACTTGGAAAGTGATTCAACTTTAGGGATTGTTGATCGTGGAAGAGTCAGATCCAATTTCTCGATGGAAAAGTGAAGGGAATCAATAATGTAATGCATATACCAGGTCTGGCTCGAAACTTACTTTCTATAAGTATGCTGAATGATATTTGAGTACAAGTCACGTTCTTTGGAAATGGCTGCAAGATGACTAGAGGTCCAATGGTGTTGGCTAGAGGTGCTCGAATTGGTACCCTGTACAAGCTAGATGCACATGTTGTTCAATGTAACAGTGTCTCTGGAAAGTCACTGAAAGCTGCTCATGGAGGTAAAGAGGGAAATATCCCTAATTATGTAAACTCTATGGAAGTAAAACTTCCTGCAGAGAAGACTATGCTTTGGCATCATAGGTTAGGCCATGTAGAAGAAAAAGGTTTAAAAACATTGAATAATAAAAACATGGTTGAGGGGCTTGAAGATTGTAATCTCAAATTTGAATTCTGTGAGCATTGTATATATGGAAAGTAGCACCGTGTTTCTTTTTATTCCAGTCCTCATAAATCTTTTTTGGTTTGCAAGATTATATTCATTCAGATGTGTTTGGTCCAGTGGATGTTCCTTCTTTGTCTAATTCAAGATACTACGTGTCATTCATTGATGATTATTCAAGAAGAGAATTTGTATATTTTTTGAAAAGTAAATCAGAAGTATTCTGTCGATTTAAAGAATTTAAAAATCTTGTTGAAAATCAGACTGGTAGAAAAATAAAATGCTTAAGGATTGATAATGGTGGTGAATTTTGTTCTGATGAGTTTGAAAGATACTATAAAGACCATGGGATTAAAATACATAAGACTACACCTTATACTCCACAACAAAATGGAGTTGCAGAAAGGTTCAATAGGATAGTGATGGAGAGATCACGAACTATGCTCAGTAGTGTTGGCTTGGAGGAGAAGTTCTGGGCTAAGGCTGTATCTACTGCATGTTACCTAATTAATCATTCTCCAAATTCTTCTCTTGTTGAGAAAACACCTTTGGAAGCGTGGTCTGGTAAGAAGCCCTCTTAGACATGTTCATGTTTTTGGCTGTGAGGCATATGCTCATGTGTCGGATGTGAAAAGATCTAGACTGGAGAACAAGGCTGTCAAATGTATTTTTATTGGCTATAGTGCTATCATAAAAGGATACAAGCTTTGGAATCCTGATACAGAGAAGGTTGTATATAGCAGAAGTGTAATCTATCATGAGCTGAGATCTTCCACTTTGGATCTACAATTAGAGACAAAGTTAGAAAACAATAAGGATGTAGCTTTAATTCCTCCTACACCAGAGAAAGAGGAATTGAAAATTTGAAATGTCCCTGAAACTGAGGAGAGCTCGAGCAGTTCTGAAAGTTTTGAAGAAGAATAACCTCAGCCTCAACAAGTGAGGAGGTCAACCCGTGAAAGAAAACAACCAGATAGGTATGGGTTCTCTTTGATTGATTCTACTTGTTCCTATGCTTTAATTTCTAGCACTGATGAGCCTAGAATTGTAAAGGGGGCATTTAAAATTTCTAATTCAGACTCTTGGTTGGAAGCCATGAATGAAGAGATGGCATCATTAGAAAAGAATGAAACCTGGAGTCTGGTGCCCTTTCCTAAAGGTAGAAAGGTTGTTCGCTGCAAATGGGTATTTAAGAAGAAGATTGGTTTGGATGGCAGTGTAGAAAAGTACAAGGCTAGACTGGTTGCAAAGGGTTATTCTCAGGTAGAGGGAATTGATTATGGGGAAATATTTTCTCCTGTAGCTAAGCTGACGTCTATCAAATTTCTTTTGTCACTTGCAGTAGCGTATGACTTAGAGGTCAAACAGATGGATGTGAAGACAACATTTCTTCATGGTGATCTTGAAGAAGAAATCTATATGTCCCAGCCTCAGCACTTTTTTGAAAAAGGTAAAGAAAAACTAGTATGCAAATTAAAGAAGTCTCTGTATGGGTTAAAGCAATCACCTAGAATGTGGTACCAGAAATTTGATACTTTTGTATTGTCTTTGGGATTTGTGAGATTAAAATATAATCACTGTGTATATTATAAAGCTGAAAGTGATCGAATACTTGTTATTGCTCTCTATGTTGATGATATGTTGTTCATAGGCAATAGTAAGCTAATGACTTTTTATCTTAAGTCTCAATTGTCTACTAAGTTCAAAATGAAAGATCTTGGTGCAACAAGGTATATTCTGGGGATGGAGATAACCAGGGACAAGAATAGTAGAAAGCTTTGGCTCAGTCAGAGTAAGTATATCAAGACTATTCTAGAGATATTTTGCATGAATGGTTGCAAGCAGTTAGTTGTTCTAGTTTTGCATGGAACGAAGCTATATGTTGAAGACTATCCAAAATCTCCTACTGAGATGGAAGACATGACTAGTGTACCTTATGCTAGTGTAGTAGGTAGCCTTATGTATGCAATGGTTTGTACAAGGCCAGACATTTCCCAAGCAGTGGGAGTTCTTTGTCAATTTATGGAAAATCCTGGAAAGATACATTGGGATGCTGTGAAGAGAGTGTTTAGATATTTGAAGGGAACTTCATATTTTGCTTTGTGTTACCATGGGAACTTGGTTGAATCACAGAGGACTCTCAGCATTCATGGGTATGTAGATTCTAATTGGGCAAGGGACATTGACAACAGGAGGTCCACCAGTGGATACATTTTCATGTTGAATGGTGGTGCAGTGAGTTGGATGAGTAAGCGGTAGGTTGTAGTCACTTTGTCCACTATGGAAGCTAAATACATGGCAGCTACTCATGCTTGTAAAGAAGCATTTTGGTTGAAATGTTTGTGTTCTAACATTGGTTTTGATGCAGGGGAAATAACTATTTTTTGTGACAGTCAGAGTGTAATTTGTCTGGCAAAGAATCCAACTTTCCATGCCAGGACAAAAAATATTGATGTACAATACAACTTTGTACGAGATATGGAAAGGTCAGTTTCAAAAAGGTTGATACTCTAGAGAATGTTGTAGATTCATTGACGATGCCAGTGAGCACAGACAAGTTTAGGTGGTGTGCCAGTTCAATGGGCCTTAGTGTCCATGATTTTCATTAAGTTTTATTGTACTCTGGAGGTGCCTGTGTGATCTTCGTCAAGTGGGAGATTGTTGGAAAAGTATGCCTCAATCATCATAGGCTGAAACCTCCATTGGAGCCAAGTCAGTGTGACAGTTCTTATGTCTAGCCAACTAGCAGTTTGGAACATCATGTTTTGTATAGGTCGCTATGACCTAGTTTTAGTCTCACCAAAGGATCATATCGTTGTGACAGGTTGCTTTTGGTGTGACCTCTTAGTGCCTATGAAGATCTCTCGCCGATAGGCCATTCAATTGTTTATTGGGAAGACCTTTGGCTGAAAGGATTTTTTTCAGTGAGAAGTCCCAGTGAAAGCTAATGTCTTGCCGACAGTATGTTTTGTATTCAAGTCTTCGGGATAACTAAAGGGTTCTCGCTATGAAGTCCTAGCAACATTGGTGAATCTTGCCGATGATGAGAGGTCTTCGGTGTAACATATATGTGTTTGATAAGAACTCTCGGCAAAGGTGATATGTCTTGGCGACTATTGATGACTTCGGGGTGACATGTGTGATCTCGGAGAAACCTCTTGACGATATTGATATGTCTTGCTGACTATTCTTTGGAGCTCGATATAACATATGACTTCGGCATAACCTGTGGTGACTCAGTATGATGTCTCAGCGAAAGTCAATTGTCTGGCTGATGAGAACACTCAAGTCTATGTGACATATGAAGCTTTGGTATGATGTCTCACTGAAAGCGATGAGTCTGGGCAATATCGATATTTGTGGAGAATGTCGGTGTGAGGTCCTGGTGACATAAGGAATTCTTAGCAATAGTCTCTTGAGCTTGGTGTAACACAAGAAGGCTCGTTGGGATGTCTTGGTGAGAGCGATAGTCTTGCCGAAAGGAAAACTGAAGTCGATACAAGTTGTAAGCTCGATGAAGCCACTTGCCGATGGAAAGGACTCTTGGTGACATCGATATGAAAACTTTGTGGCATCAACGAGACACTGTTAGTGTCTCACTGAGATGCTAACAAAGTTTGTTTCTTCTGACCTAGCGATGACTATCTACATGGCTGGTATTCGGCCAATCAGAGGAGCCAAATCTGAATAGTTGGAAGGTAGTTCGTTGTGATGGTTATGTGAGGAAGCTCGATGGACATGGAACGACATGGTTATACTCTATGATTGCAGATTGTGATCGGTTGGTTGGATCGATGGATTGTTGGGTGATTGTATGATCAGTAAATGTTTTCTAAATTGTAAAGACTGTAACTTGAAGGTTCCTGTACAAGATCGTTCATGGTGAATGTTGCTATAAACAGACACCAAAAAGATAAGTCTGACATTTGTATGTAATCTCCATTACTATAATACAAAGTGATTTCTCTTGGTGTGGTGGGTTTTTCTCCTGTAAGGGTTTTCCCACATATATCTGGTGTTCCTGTGTGATTGTCAAATACTCTATTTTTGTTATCTACTTCATAGTGCATCTTAATTGAACTGAAATTAAAAAATTAAAAGTATAACTACATTCTTCTCTGAGGTTTTGATGTTAGGAGAGTTGTTTCCGCATCTAGCTTTCCTTACACATATCGTGTTCCCCCATAATGTGTGTTTGATGTTTTCTCTCATTGTACACTTCCTCTATTTGTACCTCCATTCTTCTATATGTGATACTTTTCCTTTTCGCTTTTATTTTGTGTATTCTTTTTTGGGATGACACGAAGCGTTGAGACACCCTATCTCTTCCATGTTGACCCAAACGGTCCTTTTTACTTTTTATTTTTCTTGTGTTTTTCCTTTTGGGGATAACACAAGCATTGAGACCAAAATGTCTCCTTCATGTTGACCCGAAAGATTTCCCTTCACCTTTTCGTTTTCTTTTCATTTTTGTTTTCCTTTTGAGGATGACACAAAGTGTTGAGACGCCCTATGTCTCCTACATGTTGACCCAAACATTCCTTTTTACTTTGTCTTTTTCTTGTGTTTTTCCTTTTGGGGATGACACAAGGCATTGAGAGTGAAATTTCTCCTTCATGTTGACCAAAAATATTTTCTTTCGCCTTTTCGTTTTCTTTTCACTTGTGTTTCCTTTTGGGGAGGATGTAAGGCATTGAGACCATAATGTCTCTTCCATGTTGACCCAAAATGGACTTTATTTTTCTTTTGTTTTCACTCTCTTTGTGTCATTCTTCTAGCTCTTTGTGTATTTTGGGAATGATGACAATTATGAGCTCTTTAATCAAAACATTGCAGCAACGAACATACTAACCCCAAATCCATAGATCTCTTATGTGCTTGGTATGTTCCTTTCACTTGAAGCAACCTTACTCAGAAACATGTGACTTGGCATAGGGGCTTTCCACGTTGGCTCTCATGTCTTGTTTATTTTCACATTTTTCATTTTGCTACTTTAAAGTAATTGCTCACATAACAATGTGTAGAAATTCCTTTAAAGTGGGGGGCATACATGGAAATTATTCATTCTTGGTTCTTAGTGTAGCCTTGTCACTTCATACGATGTGTTTGTCACTTTCTAGATGACATTGGATATGATGTCCTTCATAAGTGTGATATTTCTTAGCATATTGCATTCATCTTAGTAGCCTGATGTGACACACTGCATCCTCTAAGTTTTGAATATTCTATTCTTTGATTGGTCCTCTCTTGGATACAACAGAAACAATGTTCCCTAAGTGACAGACCTTGCACAAACTTAACAAGACTCCTTTTAACTTTCTTTTAAATTTTACATTTTTTTCATTTATATGGCCACCTTGCATAGCGCAACTTGCATGCATGTGGTGCCATCTTTTTCTTTCATGAGTTCTAAGCATACAAAGCTTTACTTGTCTCATGAAGCATGAACAAACATTCTCCCTTGTGGCACCTTATTAAAGTTATCAGGAGGTATAACTTTAGTATAGTTGACTGGGAAGCCCATTCCGCAACACAACTTTCCCCATAACCACCTATGTGTTTGTGAGTACATACCAGCCAAGCATATGTTTCTCACCTTTTGGGATTTCTCACTCGATGGACCACCATGAGTTCCATCACCTTAGAGTGAGTATGCATTTTTTTTTCAGAAAAATAGCCTAGATCTAATTCACAACTATCTAAACAAACAATCGAAGCTTGATCCAACTATTCCTTGTCCCCTTTTGTCTCTTTCTCTTTCACATGTGTTCCTTTGTTCTTATGTTTAGTTTGCCATGGGATCTTCATCCTAGAGGATTGATCATCCCTCTTGATCGTTGTTGATCCATCTTGCTAGCATAAGTGCATTTGGATCCTTCTTCATATGCATGGCTACTTTAGTGTGAGTTTGAAGCAAGTTCATCCTCTCACTAAAGTGGGGGCTAAATTTACAATAGAAAAATGGATCATTGAAATTTTCATGGTTATTTAGGTCTTTTTCCTATGATTCTTGGCCTATTTTTCTTTTATTTAATGTTACAATGTAACTTATACATTCAAATTATGATGTCTTGTGATGGTGTTGTGAAGTGTTGTAACACAGTTCTATAGTTTTCTAGACTCTTCTCATTATAATTCATCTAAAAATCATCTTTTTTATCCCTTATCAAGTCCTATTTCAAAGTGTTGTAAAGTCTTGTAACAAGCTTTCATTCTTGTTTCGGCTTGTTATCATTATTTACACCATTCTTATGCTTTATTTGACCCCTTTATGCACTTATAAGATTTAATTAAGTTTATTTTTTAATATAAATCTGACAAACCTCATTAAATGCAACTTAATTCTTGACACCCACTTACAAGCCTAGAGTGGGACCCATTCGCCATGGGTGGTGAATGAGTCCCTCTTGGCTCCAAATTCAAAATAATTCAAATTTTCTTTCGGTTTTCTATTCAAAAAGACCTTATGTCGTCCTGTGATGTATTATTGGGTAATTAGGGAATAAGTGTGTATAAATAAGTGTTTTCCATCCATTTTAACCCCCCTTCATCTCATTCACTCATTCAAGCTTGGAGACAACCTACAACACGTTTTCTATAGATTTGCTTTCGTGAACCCTACAAGAAGACAAGTGCAGATCTAGATCTACAGAACTGACTCTTGAATTTGCACATTTTTAGAGAAGGAATTATTCACCATCAATCGTGAATGAGTCCCACCTGTAGGCTACAAAAGTTGATTTTTTCATAATCTAGTTCCCGACAGTCGAAAAGTAGTTTCAACTCTTTTTACCAGTAGGAGAATTGATTCGCCATCAGTGGTGAATGAGTCCCATTGGTGATCAATAGTGATTTCTGCCATTTTGTAGAACCTTCTAGGATCAACATTCAACTTCTAGGTGCATTCCATTAAAACCTCATTCAGTTCTATTTGCATTAGTTTATGTTTTTAGTTCAGTTTCTTCATATCACATTGTGTTTTCAAACATTGCAAATTTCATTAGTTTTTCACTCATAATCAATCTATTTCATCATCTAGTTGCATTTTGACCATTTTCTTTAGTCATAATTTCATCATGCATTCCTTTATTTAAGTGAACCACCTCAATTTTAGAGTTTTGTCTCTCTCCTTTTAGGTGAAAAACCCTAAGAGTGCAAGAGAAGTACATAGACAACCCCAAAATTGATAGTTCAATAGTAAATAGGTGAAATTGATTGATTATTGATGCAAAACCTAAGAAACATGAAGTTTTTGAAAATAAAGTGTGATATACATAAATGAACTAAAAACAAAAACAAATGAAATCAATATTGAATGAGATTGAATAGAGTGCACCTGGAAGTAGAATACTAATGCTAGAAGGTTTTGGAATGCTGTAGAAATCACTATTGATGACCAGTGGGACTCATTCGCCACTGATGATGAATTCATCCTCCTTTTGGTAAACTATGTTGAAACTGGTTTTTGACTGTCGGGAACTGAATTTTGATGAAATCAACTTTTCCAATTTGGCAGTTAGACTCACTCATCACTGATGGTGAATTAATCCTCCTCCAGAACTCTGCAAACTTCAGGGGTCAACTCTATGAGTCTAGATTTGAACTTTTCTTCTTATTGGGTTGATGGAACCAAATCTGCAAAAAAAGGGCTGAATGTTTTCTTCAAGCTTGAATTAGGGTTTAGTTGATTTGAATCACTTTCATGACTTGTTGACCACTTTTCAACACCTATTTCTTTGAAAAATATTTCTACAAGACCTGAAAACACACATGCAAAGAGGGGGAAATGGTTAAGGGTTAGAGTATATGGATTTTCCTTGGTCAAATCCCATTTTGGTAATCAAACCCTTGATAAAGAAATGAAATGAAAACAAGAAAGGAATGATGAATAAACATGTGAGTGTCCTGAACTCACCAAATCCTTGTTGAAGTTTGAAGATATGTCAATGGTTGCTCCAAGATGCTTGATAATTGCTTGATTGAATGATTTTATGATGCTTAAGTGAATGAATGAGATTGAATGCAAGTATGAATGCTTGAATGAATTAGATGATGGGGCTAAAAGTAGATGGAAAAACACTTATTTATACACACTTATGCCCTAATTTTCTGAAAATACATCATAGGCCGACATAAGGTCTTAATGAATTAAAACCCAAAAGAAATTTGAATTTAATATTTTGAATTTTTTTCCAAGAGGTACTCATTCGCCACCCATGGCGAATGGGTCCCACTCTAGGCTTGAAAGTGGGTGTTGGGAATTAATTAAGTGCATAAAGGGGCCAAATAAAGCATAAGAAAGGTGTAATTAGTGATGACAAGCCTAGGAAAGAATGAAAGCTTGTTACAAGACTTTACAACACTTTAAAATAGGACTTGGTAACAGATAAAAAGATGATATTTAGATTAATTATAATAAGAAGAGTCTAGAAAAGTGTAGAAATGTGTTACAACAATTCACAACACCTTCACAAGAAATCATAAAATCTTAATAATTTGAATATTCAAGACCTAATGTAAATGTTTAAGTTACATTGCAACATTAAATCTACGAAAAATAAGCCAAGCATCATAGGAAAAAGACCTAAATGACCATGAAAATTTCCAAGATCCATTTTTCTATGGTACACCTACAAAGTAAGATTCAAAACAAGTTGATCATGATAAA
The DNA here is from genome assembly GCA_007258455.2 of Sequoia sempervirens. Classification (NCBI taxonomy): domain Eukaryota; kingdom Viridiplantae; phylum Streptophyta; class Pinopsida; order Cupressales; family Cupressaceae; genus Sequoia; species Sequoia sempervirens. Next base: position 59,276 of record VDFB02337690.1, read on the forward strand.
ATTTCCATCCTTAATGCACTTGTGTACTACCCTTTATGATTATCAAAATTCTCTTAGTAGTTGAGATACAAGGTCCACTTCTAGCCGAATTGAGAAATCCAATTTTTCCAAAAAATAAAAATCCCAACTATTTAGAAAGTAAAACAAAGGGTTCCTTTAATTCAATCCTCCTCAACCTACACCTCAAAATGTGAATAACCAAATAGAATCTATTAAAACTATGGTGTCCTTTAGTTATGGACATCTGAAAGGATAATTCACACCTTTACCTGACACCCTTCATAACATAATGACCCAACTTTTACAATAGAAAATGATTACCTTTCCTATCCTCAAAGCACCCGACCCTACTAAGCCTTTACCCTCAAGTTTTAAATCAAATGCTTACTACCACTATCATCAACAAAATGGACATAACACGGAACATTGTAAGTGTCTTAAACATCTTGTGCAAGACCTCATTGATTCTGTTCATTTATCCATTGCAGGTGTTACTGATCAAGGTAATAAGTCTATGATTCAATGCCCAAACATAATATTTCATTTTTCAAAGCTATTGAAACTACAAAGAATGATTTGATGAATGTTGATATAGATCATGAACATCATGATCCTATCCCACATGTTACCCATGCTAATCCTATGGATGAAATGGTAGGTGTGATAGATGTTATCCCTCATAAGGGCCAACCTAAGAAATATCTTGATATTGCTTTCTCCTCTAAGGATATAATTAAACATCTACCTGATGGTCCTCTTTACATAGCCGACCGTATCTATGATAAGCCCACTGTATAAGAGTGAATTTGTACCCCATGTGCAAATCCCCTTTTTTCCCTTATCCACCTTAGAAAACCAATTTTAGAGGCTTAATTCCACCTAAGCCCGTTGCTTGCATCCCACTTGGTGCCTATTTTGAGTGTCGATGGAGGTGTTTCTGTCAAGGATGCCTGTGCAATGCACAAATGTTCGCGCAATGCACTTATGTCCCTAGAAGATTCCTATGGCCGAACTTGTAGAGGCGTTACTCTTCTCATTAGAGGTCAAGTTGTAATTCCCCCTTCGGTCGAATGACCCTAATATGGTCATTTTATTCCATTCTTTCTTCAAATTCATCCCTTCAACATTCAATCCAACTCTTCACCACATCAAGCATCCATTATTGCACTCTCACATTCACTTTCAATCTCTCAAGCACTCATTCTCCCTCACTCCAAGAATTCAAGCATCCCATTGTAGCCAAATCAATACTCCATCACTTCAGTAGAGAAAGTTTGGGACCACACCATTGCAGCAAAGGCTCAAGTACTCTCATTTTCTCCCCCAAGTAGCCTTGAGTGCTCTTGGTGGAGGTGGTAATCTTCCCTCTCCTCTCCTCTATCACTTGGTCGAGTAGCATAACACTGTTTTGTAGTGCTTCTTTTCTCTTTATTATACTATTTCCTTTATCTCATTTCCTTGGCTATCCATGGAGGTGGGAACACCAAAATCGGGATCTGACTGAGGTAGGCCCCTATACATCCACCCAACATTTTCCCTCTTTCTTGTGTCAGTATGTGTGTTTCTCATAGAACCAGCTGATGAACAAGTTCCCTAGTGAGATTCTCCTTATTCTTGTCACTCTTGCATATTTACTTTATAATATTAGAGATTATTTGATTTATTTAGTCACATCATTCTGGCCCTTTAGTTAGTCTACTGGGCTATTAGCTAGTTTTGTTGGTTTGAACTTGTCTTCATTAATTTCTAACCGTACGAATGATAGCGCACTTTTGAGACACTAGCATGCTACACTGACATCCAAAGATCGTGCTTTTGTCCTTGGACAGAGAGTTTTTTTAGGCATAGTATTAGACCTAAAAATTGGCTTGCCTAGCCTCTTCCTATGTATCGAGTGTGCAAAGTGACTGAGAGGCCTTACAGACCTCATTACTCTCACCTCGCATTTCCTTACATTACACTTAGCTGAGGTAAGTTAGGGAAGCCTCTCACATCTTGGCCCTCTGTTACCTAGGGTCTTGCACGCGGTGGTCCCTATCTCTTACATTTTTGGTGAACCCGACGTGAACCATTTTGGTTTCGTTCTTGTGATCCTGAAAGTTCCTTTCCTCATTTTCTAAGAGTGTTGTGAGGCTATTTCCTTACAACCTAGCCTACAACCCCTAGTTGGCATAGCTGGAAGATTCCAAAGGTATTGCACAGCGAAACCTTAATGGGGTCACCATCTTATTCGTTAACCTTTAGCGACTTTGTGAAAGAGTTGTCTAGTGTGCGTAATGGCTTCCTTCTTACACCAACCCATCCCCTCTATGCAACCTATTGATAGTGATACTAGTATAACCTTCACTTCACAGGACCTGTCGATGGGATTTAACAAGGAACCATCTCCTCTTTACATTCTTGCACAGATCAATGGAAACATCGTAGCTACTGTTCTTGTTGACCCTACATTACAAGTGAACATAATAACAAAGGAGATTATTCTAATAAATTTCTTACACAAGGATGGGTACGATGCCCTTGTGAGCACCATCTGCACTCATGATGGGATTTTTGTACCCTCTTTGGGTAGTATTGTCCTATCGGTCTTAGTTGTACCTAAGTCCATGAAACTCCTGTTTAATATCATCCCTAGGTCTGAACTCTTTAGGGTGAAATTGGGTATCCCTTGATTAGAGGCAATGAACGTTGTACCCTTCGTCATGCATAATTTTTTGAAATTTATCCACGGAGGCTCCGTGCACATAATCCATGACACCGACTATAGACCAACAGTTGCACGTGGTAGCTACTCCTTAGACCACTCCTGGCATGCGCCTATTGGTCCTCTTCCACCTAGGATGGACCTTCTACACAAAGCATATTAGAACTATAAGAAAGGGTGTCTAAGGCCAAAAGTGAGATACCCTCCCTTGCCTTATTCCATTTCACATAAGGCTAGTTTAAAGGCTGATAGTGATGCCACTAAGGAACAAAAGAAGGATGAAGAGAAGTGGTATCTTAAACATCCTTCTTCCTCTTTCATTGTTCAATATGGCACTTCATTTTGCTCTGCTGAGGTACCATTGAGTTCTACTCCTCATCTACAGGAGAATCCTATGGTGCCCGCTTGGCAAAAGCCTAAGCATCCTACTTTTGAGCTTCTTATTCTGCCGACAGAACCTAGACCCGTTCGATATAACAAAAAGAAGGTTTCCTGGGAAGAGTCCTCATTGGCTCGACCTTTGTGGCCTCCTACTACTCCTACTCCTAAGGAAATGAGTGGAAAGAGGCCCATTGTTGAGGCTCTCGAGTTGACTCCTCTCACTCCTCAGCCCGTTCCTCCCGCTCCCGTGTAGGAATTTGTCCCTCCGTAAAAAATATTCATGGTGGATGTTCCCATGGTTGAGGAGGAACCCTCTGTCCCTTCCCAAATTTTGGCCTCTAACTCCAAGATTCGTAGAAACTTCCTTGCACATGAACACAAGTGCTGGTGAAAGGCTCTCTTGGCTGAGTAGGCTACCTTGAAAAGAAAAGAGGAAGAAATGAATGCCCCTGCTTTAGAGCCTCCTACAACATCTTTTTCCTCCCTTCCTTTTGCTTCTCTCCAGTTTGGTCCTATACTGCTCTTGTCTTTTTCTGAGAGTACAAATGCACCTAACCTTAAATAGGTACAATTTTTCATCGCTCCTTTGTTGGAGCTGCCTTTGCTGATGTATGTTTCAGATATCCAACCTTTCTCGAAGCCCATGGATATGGTTAATACCTCGGTTGTATCCACTACGGTTCTCTCATCTACTTCCTCTTTCTCCCTTGTCCTCATCTGTCATGAGTTCATTTCCTCTGATGAAATAGGAAACAAAGGGTGACCCTTCTAGAAATGAAGGATGTAAGAAAATTTCACCTCACTCACAAGGTGGACCTGCCTTGACTTTCTCTATCTTAGTGACTGAACCAATCCCATCTCCCCGTAAGTTTTTCACCACTCCCGAGTCATTTGGTGATCCTAGCAGTGAACCTTGGGCACAACCCATCACATCCGCCAAAGCTAGACATGGTGCCCATGTAGGGTGCATGTTTAATTCCATGGATGAAGTTTCGGCCTTGTCAACAATCTTCATTGAGTCGCTAACCTTGACTCCACAAGAGCTCGGTGGAGAGGACCTCAAGGGGCCCTCTTCCTTGGCCCTTATTGTGGGAGGACCAGATGCTCCTCCTCTTAACATCCCTCCATTGCAAGCTCATCCTCCTTCCCCTTATGAGGATTTAGATTGGGAAGTGGATGACCTCTTGGCTGATCAATGTTAGGAGGAGACCCCCTTTCTTGATCTTGTGTGTGTGTGTGATTTTTGATGTGTTCCCCCATGCTTGTGCTATATGTTCCTGGATGACCCTTGTCACCCCTATTGGTGCTTGGATACAGGTGTGGTTTTTGTGTCATCAACCTTCTTCTATTTGTATCATCATTCTTTCATGTTTGTGCTTGATTTTTTGATAAATTAGGGATGACGCAAAGTGTTGGGGGAATTTAGGCTTCCCTTCCATGTTGATCCAATTTTTTAGTTTTACTTTTTTTTCCATGCATTCTTTCTAATTTGGTTGGGGATTGATGATCATTCGCCTTGCATTGCGGTTACTTATTATTATCAGTTCAGATAGATCTGACCCTGCTAAACCAAATCCCCCTATGCCCTTTGTTTATATTTTTCTCTTTCTTTTTCTCTTTTTCTTTATCTTTCTCTCTTCTTTTTTGGAGTTGTCCCTCCTATGTGTGGCAACGTTCTCTCATTAACATTCTAATTTTTAGAAATCACATTCACTGCCAACAAATATTTTCTCAAAAATCTTCACAAACCTTTCTTCAAAATCACATTCTCAACTTGGAACCATAACATAACATGTTTTCTTCATCATGGGTTTGTAAAGAAAGGAATTGAAGACCTTCCTCATGCATGGGGGCATATTCTTCCTTTCAAATTCCTTGATGAAGTGAACATCTTTCGAAAGGATTCCTTGATGATGGATTGCTATGAGAAGAGAAGAATATCTACTTTTGAATTGTGTGTCCCTTGAGTGGACCCCTTTTTTCTTCATGATGGGTTCCTAAGGCACCCTCCTTTGAACTTATTTTCCTCGGATGGATTCATTTGCATCTAGCCTAGGGGCAGGCTGACTAGACTTGTTCCATTCCCCTTTTCATGTCTAGCTCAAGGGTGTTGGTATGTGGCGACTGATCATGCTATACTGTATAGCCCATGGTATATTGTACACCCCGGCATGTATCCTTGTTAGGGTTTGGGGCCAGGCCGACAGGGGAATGACGGCAGAAAAACCTAGAAAAGGGAGCGCTCAATGAAAAAAGGAAAAATCAATTTTGTAGAACCATTTTTGTGGGCAAAATACAGAAGCTTCTAAGCTTGATAAAAAGAAGGGTTCCGAAGGTGTTATAGAATAAGGAAAAACACTATTATTTGCAAGATTGTAATAGGTTTTGCCTTTGGATAATAAAATCATTGGATGGTACGCGGTTTGGTGGATATAGCCAGGATTAGGTGAACAGCGATTAAATTCTACGTGTTATAATTTATTACATTTCGTTATTAGTTTCTCTTTTATTTAATTAAATCTACATTTAATTGTTGGTATCTACCTTTCTAACCCTAACAATGGTATCGGAGTGGGTTGTGTTTGATTATAAGTCTATAGGAAGGTCTCACAGTTGAGTGGTAATGGCAGAGATGGGTAAGAAGGTTGAGAAGTTTAATGGGAAGAACTATCAGTTATGGAAGATGCAGATGGAGGACTACACTCTATCAAAATTTATGGCGGCCATTGGAAGGGAAAACAAAAGAAACCCCAAGCAATGTCGATAGGGGCTGGGAGATCTTGGATAGAAAGGCTCTTGGTAGTATTCGTTTATGCCTGGCACAAACGGTGGCATTCAATATTACAAAATCAAAGACAACTCAAGAGTTGATGGAAACCCTAGAGAAGTTATATGAAAAGCCTTTCACTTCGAATAAGGTATTTCTTATGAAGCGTTTATTTAATATGAAAATGGTAGAAGGTGGGTCAGTTACTGATCATTTAAATGAGTTTAATACGGTCACCAGTCAATTAACTTCTGTAAAAGTAAATTTTGATAAAGAAGTTAGGGCTCTTTTGATTTTGTGTTCTTTGCCTGAAACCTGGAATAGCTTGGTAATGGTTGTTAGCAATTCTATTTCTGGTTAGAATACATAGAAATTTGATGATGTTGTTGGTGTTATTTTGAGTGAGGAAAGCTCAGGTGGAACATCCACATCAGGCAGTGTTTTGAATGCAGAAAGCAGGGGCAGAACAAAGGAGAGAGGAAATAATTTCAGAAATCATGGGAAGTCATGAGGAAAATCAAAGGACAGAAGGTCCCAATCTAGAGACAAGAGGGATTGTTGGTACTGAGGTAAGCCAAGTCATTTAAAGAAAGATTTTTGGTCTCAAAAAAATAAAGAAGGAGACAGAAAGGAAGTAAAGAGGCAAATGTGGTAAGTAATAAATCTGATGAGGATGCTTTGATTCTTTCCCTTGATAATGCTGACGATTCTTGGGTGTTAGATTCAGGGGCTTCATTTCATGCTACCCCCCATAGAAGTTATTTTCTTGATTATGTCCAAGGGGATTTTGGGCTAGTTTATTTAGGAGACAACGAACCCTATCAGATTGTTCAAAAGGGAAGAATCAAGATTAAGTTGCAGAATGGGAATCATTGGCTACTACATGAGGTAAAGCATGTTCCAAAGTTAAGCAAAAATTTAATTTCAGCAGGGCAACTAGATGATGAAGGTTGTGTTGTTACATTTAGTGATAAAAATTGGAACTTCACAAAGGGTGTCGTAGTGGTAGCAAAAGGTGTGAAAGTAGGCACCTTATATCTTCTCTTGGTGGCTCTTTGTATTATGTTACATTCATTGATGATGCAACTAGGAAGGTATGGATTTATTTCCTTAGGCAGAAATCTGATGTATTTGAAACTTTTAAAAATGGAGAAGCTTGGTTGAGAATGAGACAGGTAAAAGGATAAAATGTCTCATATTTGATAATGGTGGTGAGTATTGCAGCAAATATTTTGAAGATTATTGTTCCTCTAATGGTATTCGTAGGAAGAAAACGGTTCCAAGAACTCCACAGGAAAATGGAGTGGCTAAGTGCATGAACAGAACAATAATGGAGTGTGCACAGACTATGAGATTGCATGTTGGGTTACCTTTAAAAATGTGGGCAGAGACTATAAACATTGTTGTTTATTTAATTAATAGAGTTCCCTCTAATCCTTTGGGTTGTGGTATTCCAAAGGAAGCATGGAAAGGTAAGAAGGTGAGTTATTCTTTTCTCAAAACCTTCGGTTGTGAAGATTTTGCACATGTAGATTCTGAAAATAGAACGAAGCTTGATGAAAAATTAAAGAAATGTGTATTTGTTGGATATGGCATTGATGAATTTGGTTATAGGCTTTGGGATTTTGAAAATCATAAAATTGTGAGAAGTAGGGATGTCATTTCAATGAGAAAGTGTTGTACAAAGATCTGTTGCTGCAACATGAGAAGAAAGAAAATGATTATGAAATGTTGGATGATATTCCAAACAATGATGTTTCAGTGGTTCCTCATGCTGGGCAACATCAGCAACAACAAATACCACAAACTCCTGTTAGATGATCTTCAAGGATAAGTAGACCTCCAGAAAGATTCTCTCCCTCTTTGTATACTATTTTGTTAACTGATTCTAGTGAACCAGAATATTATGATGAAGCTATGCAAGTGGATACCAAGGTTCAGTGGGAGCATGGAATGGAAGAAGAAATGGACTCCTTGCTGAAAAACCAGACTTGGGAATTATGCAAGTTGCCTACATATAAAACAACTTTACCAAACAAATGGGTTTATAGGCTGAAAGAGGAGGATGGAGGTAAGAAGAGATTTAAATCAAGATTAGTTGTAAAGGGCTTTGCATAGAAAAAGGGTATTGATTTTGATGGGATTTTTTTTCTAGCTGTTAAAATGACTTCTATTCATATTGTTTTAAGTATTGTGGCTGCTAAATATTTGCATTTAGAATAGCTTGATGTTAAAACAACCTTTCTCCATGGTGATTTGGAAGAGGAAATATATATGGATCAGCCACAAGGATTTGAGGTCAAAGGTAAGGAGAAACTAGTGTGCAGATTGAAGAAAAGTTTATATGGCTTGAAGCAAGCACCTCGACAATGGTACTTGAAATTTGATAAGTTTTATGGCTGAGCAAGGCTACATCAGGTGTAATTTTGACCATTGTGTTTATTTTAAGAGGTTGGATAATGACAGCTACATTATTTTATGTTTATATGTTGATGACATGATCTACATATCACATAAGTGAGCTAAAACAACAGTTAGTAAAATATTTTGCTATGAAGGATTTGGGGGCAGAAAAACAAATCCTTGGTATGAAAATTTGTAGAGATAGGAAAAAAAGAAAATTGTTTTTATCTCAAGATAATTATGTTGAAAAGGTGTTGCTGAGATTTCATATGGAGAATGCAAAATCTGTCAGCACACCTTTTCCTAGTCATGTTAAATTGACTAAGGATATGTGTCCAAAGACACAAGAGGAGGAAGAAAAAATGTCCAAGGTACCATATGCTTTAGATATAGGAAGTTTAATGTATGCCATGGTATGCACGAGACCGGATATTGCACATGTCGTAAGAGTTGTTAGCAAGTATTTGAGTCATCCCAGAGTTGAGCATTGGAATATGGTAAAATGGATTCTCAGGTACTTGAGAAGTACATCCAATAAATGTTTATGTTTTGGGGGCTCTAATACTAATTTAAAAGGCTATGTTGACTTAGATTTGGTAGGGGATATAGATACCAGGTGAAGTACCATAGGTTATGTATTTACAGTTGGTGGGACAGCAGTGAGTTGGATTTCTCGATTGCAAAAGGTGGTTGCTTTATCCACCACAAAGGCAGAGTATGTTGTTGCAACAGAGGCGGAAAAGGACATGATATGGCTACAACTTTTCATGGATGAGTTGGGAAAATAACAAGCTAAAAATTACTTGTTTACAGATAGCCAGAGTGTTATACATCTTGCAAAAAAAATTTCCTTGCATTCTAAAACAAAACACATACAGTTGAGATATCATTTCATTCGGTCGGTGTTGGAGGATGGACAGGTCAAGCTAGACAAGATACATATAGATGTCAATCCAGCAGATATGTTTATGAAGGTGGTGACAAGGGATAATTTGAGATCCTCTTTAGCTTCAGTTGGCCTTCAAGGTTGAATTCAAGTATAATAGAACAGCAAGGTCCAAGGTACTTATTTCCAGTGGGAGCTGTAATTGCACAGTGTCATCCAGGATCAGTCTCCAAGTGGGAGATTGTTGGTATGTGGCGTGATCATGTTATCTTGTATAGCCCATGGTAAACTGTACACCCCAGCATGTATCCTTGTCAGGGTCCAGGGTAGGGTCAGGCCTCGGGCAGGGGTTCAGGGGCGGTAGCCCCTGAGAAAAAAAAATTTCCTACTTTTTCGCGTCATCACCAAAAAAAGGAAAAATCAACGAAAAAAGAAAAATTTGATTTTGTAGAACCCAAAATACGGAAGCTTCTAAGCTTGATAAAAGGGGTTCAGAAGGGTGTTATAGAATAAGGAAAATCATGATTATTTCCAAGATTGTAATAGGTTTTTGCACTGGATAATAAAATCGTTGGATGGCTGCGGTTTGGTGGATGTAGCCCGAATTGGGTGAACCATGTTAAATTCTCTATGTTATAATTTATTTTGTTTGTTATTAGTTTCTCTTTTTATTAATTAAGTCTGCATTTAATTTTTAGATATCTACCTTTCTAACCCTAAGAAAGGGTAGCCCGATTAGGCATGTTTCATATCTTCGTGTCTAGGTTGGGGGTAGCCCAACTAGACCTTACCTTTCAAATAACACTTCCCTTGAGTGGACCCCTCTCATTTTGAATGGTTTCTGAGGGACCCCTTTGAAATACTTTTGAATCATCGACAGTCTATGTGACCACCCACCTACATGCCTATTTGGCCACTTCTCGACTTTGCAGAGTCTGATTCCTTGGGGTTTCCTTCATGCTAGAGTTTTTGAGGGTTACTCTCCTTGTAGGTCTGTGGGCCTATAAGGCGCTCACTTCACGGGGCATCCTTCATGCAAGAGATCTTGGGTTGCCTCCTTGTAGGTTCGCGGGCCTATAAGATGCTTTTTTTTCTAGCTTCATAGTTCTAAGCAGCTATGGAGTCTTTTTCTTTTCCTGCACCTTCAGGTACGCCAAACCTGTAGACACCTAAAAATGACCTAGGCCTGCAAGCTTCATTTTTGCCACTTTCGTCATAGCATAAGTAAGATATTTAATTATGTCTTTGGTCCACATTTGACTATTGATTAAATAATTCATAATTATTTAATTAATTTATGTCACTTATTCTTCATGATTATTAAATAAATAAATAAATTTATTTATTAAATACGTCATTAACTGTCTAAGTCTTTCTTTAATTAAATAAATTTCTTAATTTATTTAATTCCCCCTTCTGCATTTAATTCTTATTGATTATTAAATAAATGAATTACATTTATTTATTTAATACGTCACTGATTGTCTTAATTAAATAAATTGATTAATTTATTTAATTAATTGGTCTTATCTCCTAAATTAAATAATTAAATTTAATTATTTAATTGCTAATTAATATTCTTCTCATTTTAAATAAATTAAATTATTTAAAATGTCATGTCAATCCTAACTGTCAGTCATTTTTGATAAATAATCTGAAAAAGATTATTTATTATCTTGCAAAATCGATAATTTGAATTATTTTAATTCAAATTAGTAATTAATCTTCCAAAAATCAAGCAATCGGGCATATTCTTGATTTTCCAAATCTTATCTTCAGTCCACATCTTATCTTCTTGATTTTTTGAATCTTGCAAATCAAGCAATCTTATCTTCTCGATTTTTCGAAAATCTTTATTTTCTAATTAATTTGTCTCATTTATTCTCCACCGTCGATCCAATTTTATTCCGACCATTCGATTAAGGATTTTTCCCTAACCCTAATTAGGGATTCTCAGGTTAAATCTGGATCGTTCGTTTTAGGGTCTCTTCATTGATTTATCTCGTCCGTCCATTCGAAATGGCCTTTTCTATAAAATGCCATTTCCTTCTCATGTTTGGGACCTGGACATTTTTACGTAATTACTATAGTTATTTACTTAGCTTCACATTTCATTGTCATAGGCAATTGTAGTATTTCATTATTGGCATTAGGTTTTAGGCATTTGATTAATATTGACATTTGTTTTAGACATAGGCATTGGCAAGAGTCATAGACATAGTAAATCTTTCAAATCTTGTTGTAGGGCTTAGGCATTTTAGATTGCTCAAAGTACAAATCTAAGGACAACATTTCCAGCAAGCAAGAAGGTGTAACGAAGATCAATCATGGAAGATGGAGACTCTTGGTGATATATTTCCTTTTCGTTTTCATTTGATTTCCATTGTACTTCGTTACTTCATTGGATTTTTATGTTATTTGTGCTAACCATTTAACAATCTGATTTCCCTTGATTACATTGGTGAACCTGAAATATTTGGACAAATAAAAAACCATTTTTGGAGTTGGTTTCTTCTTGTTGCAGGGTTTGCTTGGTTTTTGTTGCAGGAGTGGCATCATTGTGGACAAAGCCAAAGATTCAACCATAACTTTCAAACGGTTGTGTGTTTTCTCACGAAATTTTTTTTGCAGCTTGGGGACAATATCTCGCACTCTCATTCCAAAAATCAGAGTTTTTGGATTGGTTGTGTATTTTGTATAATTATTTTTCTGTTTTTAATAAAAAATTAATTTTGGGAGCAAATAATCGAATTTTTCAGATATGTTTACATTTCTGGAAAGCTATTTGAATTTTAATAGGGGTCCACTCTTTAGTTTTTAAATTTGGATGCGAAATTATGAGTCAAAAAATAGATCTTTTAAAATTGGTGTTTAACAAAGATTGGCTTATATCTCTCTCACGGTTGCAGATCTAATCACAATTTTTTTTTGTAGATTTGGGATGACAGTAGACGACTCCAATAAAAAAATCAGAATTTTTAAAACTGTTATGTATGTTTTATAATTTTTTTATGATTTTTCATAAAAAAATATTTTCAGGTGCAAAACAGCAAATTTTTCTGATTTATTTAAATTTTTGGAAATCTCTTGAGATTTTAGACAGGATTTATTTTCTGTATTTTTCATTTTACTATCAAATTTTTTTTCTAAAGATCAGATTTGTTGTGTTACTAATATTTTCTTGTAGTGTGTGGCGATCCTCTTTCGTGTGTCAAAGACCATTACATACGAGACTACTAATATTCATTGTTTGTAGATTCGCATGTCAAAGAAGGAAGAAACAAACATTGTGCTTGTTTATTTCTAGATTAGCAAACATTTGTTTTTGATGCTTATAAAATGAAATCATGTCTTTTATGCTTGATTGTGCTTGTGGAGTGGTAGGTGAGTATGCTCTCACTTGGTGAAAACCTTATGATCAGAAAACCAGACCTATTCTTTTCTGTTATATTACCCTTCACGATTCGGTATATCAGAGTATCCTCTCCCCTTGCGCATTCGTGCGATCCTGGGTGTAAGAGAAATAGTTACTGACTCTAGAACTTGGGCCTGTTCTGGTGGGAAAAAGTACTCACCCCAGGACGACTCAGACCGGTAGCACCCTGACACCGAGGGACTTCCAGCCGGTATATAAAAGTGGGTTCTTGGGGAAAGCCCAAGAATCACGAGCGTGGTTCTGACGAGATGGATCCGAAAGGGGACTCTCGCCGCATGGATCACGCCCCACGAATGGAATGCCCGAATTAAACACCTCTTGTCTTAGTGTCCAACCATTCTATTGGTCATTTCTTGATATAGTGCAGGGTACAGTATCATGCCCGAAGATTACTCACTACTGATCCCCTTGAGTAGAGATATAAATTCTTGGGATGTCACTACCTAAAGAATCTGAATTTGGTGTGCTCGAATGACGTTAATGAGCCGTGGAGGGGAGCCAATGCCACCAAAATTCTAAGCTATCTGCTCTCGAGAAGGAAAGGTGTTTATCACCAATCTGGGGTATATCGGTGGGCTATATCAAGTATACAAACCCGTGGCCTAGTGGCCTTTTTAGGATTGTGATTATCTCATGTGTGTTTGGTTACCCTGTAAAACGTTGTGTTTGTCAAGTGCATTCTGGTTTTGTCATAGTTCAAAAAAAACATTCATCAAAACAAGTCAAAAATTCCATCAAAACAACACGAAAAATTAGGTTGAAACTAAACTGAGTCGCATCTGTCAAACCGCAAGTGATTTTCGGTGATGCAACTGATCTGTTAAAACGCATCTGAAACCTGAGGTCTTCAAATTGTCAACCATTCGTCAAACACTATCATCAAAAAGATTCTGTCAGAAACCAAACTTGATATTGCTCAAAGTCTTGTCTAAACTTGCATTAGTCACCATAGGTTGCATACCTCATTCCTTTTAGTTTAGTACATTCAACATTACGTTGTCCCTAGGTACATACTTGCATACTTAGGATTAGGCAAATCTTAAGCACACCTTTGCAAAAACATTGTTTTCGAAATTAGACCCTCTTAGACCAAGTTATCAAACCTCCTTTTAGTCATTGTCCTCTTTTGTGAGATTTCTTCCAACTCAAAAGTCTAGTTAGGAAGACTCACTAGTCATTTAGACCTTGTCAACTTGTCATTTCCAACAAAGTCCTTTAGCAGTCACAATCGAAAACAAAGTCCTAGCTTAGAAGTGCTTAGATAACCTTGTCTTACTTTGCATACACATTGCATACCTTATTCACAAAAATCCAAAAACAGTCATCATTTTAAGTCGTCATTTTGAACCTAGGACTTCACATAGTGTCATATTTGCATTTAGTTGTCACTCCAATTTGAGCAAAATCAGTTCATGGTTGAAACCAGACTTCAAAAACAAAAGAGACAAATGGAAAACTTTAGGAAAGACCCCCCATTTACTGTCAACAATCCTCCGCATGACTCAAACTGGACCTTGCACGATCCATTTTTTAATTTAGACAATCAACCTCCAATAACACCGCAATCCACATCAAATAGTCCATTCGAACAATTTTTGCAAAAAGATGAGAATGGACAACTACTTCAGGAAAACATAGAGGAATTGACACAAGACCCCGAGGCCTGTCAACTTGCTGAAGCTATGGTCCGTCGGGACAGAGAAAGATTCTTAGCTATGCTCTTGAGTGAGGGAACCAAGTTACCACCAGGATTCGACACTAGCACGCTAAACTTGACACTTCATGACCCTAATGCCAATAATGCACATAACATGTCACATAGTGGTCAACTTTTAGGTACTACGAGCAACATTCCTCTCGACACCACAATGACAATACATACCACGTCCAACATCCCAAATATCTCCAATACAATAAACGCTACATCTATTGGGGGATCACAATCATCTACAACATCCACATCACTACCCCAATCAGATGGAACCACTCTTGGATCCTCGACAACATGGGAAAATTATTCCAATCCTCTTTTCACCGCAACAGTAAATACAATGGGGGCATCATCAAGTCACCACAACCCCCCCTTAACAACTACATCTACTACCATGAACACAACTTCGACAAATCTGTTCAGTAGTAATTCACAACATCCATCGGGAGGAGCCACAGGATGTATCGTTATCCAAGGACAACAACAAAATGTCAACACGACAACACAATCAAATATCATTTCCTCCCAAGGCATAAATACAAATGTCCCCCTTGTACAAAACCAACAATTTACACAAGGTGGCCAAATAACTCAACCCATGACATCATTAACACACCATAACAGTCATGCTCACAACATCCCCCAAATAACGACACACATGGCTGGGGGACACGTACCAACATATTCATCCAACATTCATACTCACCAACATGTACCAAATCATAACTTCCAATACCAACAACACATGTCATACGTACCGCAACAATCCGTACCACCACAATATACCAACATTCACACACACCAGACAGGAACACATGGTGTACCAGGCAACCCAACATATGGAAACGTAAACGACCCTACCATAGATGAACTCAAAGCAAGAATGAGGGATATGGAGAAAACTATGCAAAACATGTACATCGCAGGCAGGAAATCAGAAATATCATATGACCTAGATGTGTACCCATTCGACACAAACTTACGTATGCCTGCATTTCCGCCAGGATACATGTCACCCAACTTCACGAAATATAGAGGCAAGACAAATCCAATCGAACATGTTCACGAATTCGCAACCAACTGTATGGATATCGCTTATGAACCAACATACTTGATGAGACTTTTTTCCAAAAGTTTGGCGGGTCAAGCCCTTGAATGGTTTTCAACGCAGAAAGATATCCAGACATGGGATGATCTCAAGCGCAGGTTCATAAAAAATTATGCATACAACATTGACATGGATACTTCTATCACTAGCTTGTGTAATCTCACACAAGAAGACTCGGGTGAGACATTTATTCCATTCTTTCAAAAATGGAGAAGCCTCGCTAGTCGATGTCACATTGACATTCCTGAAAGGGAAAAAGTTGACATGTTTGTCCAAACACTCTTAGGGCCCCTAAAATTTGCATTACAAATACATTGTTGCATAAATTTCACAGAATTAGCGGAAAAGGGGGTCCAAATTGAGAAAGCCCTTATCGCAAAGGGAGAACTGAGATATGGTTCCAAAAACATGAACACCAACCCACCCACTGATAAAAACAAATATTGGGTCAAGAATAAGCATGTTACAAATGACGGTGTTGTGGACACCAAGACTGCAAGTCCTGTATTGGCCCTGAAAGGGGTCCAACAACAAAACAGACCTACAACGGCATTGACATCTCCTCTCAATACTTCTTCAAACAATCAAAGTGGTCAAAATAGTCAAGGACAATATCGTCAAATGAGACAATTTCCTAGGGGTCACACATACACCAATTTAGGTGAACCCATTGAAGAGGTCCTTAAGAAATGCATCCAGCATGGGGTCATCAAACTTCCAGAAATCAAACCTTATGACCCCAGACAGTTCAAACCAGCATGGTGGAATGACAAGGCAGTTTGTGAATACCATTGAGCCAAGGGGCATACAACATCTAACTGCTGACAACTAAAAAACATCATACAAGACCTTATCGAAAATCGCACCATCGAAGTGGGTGGATCGCAATTCAACTCCAACTCAGACCATACTATCCACAAGAATCCACTGCAGGATCATGGTTCCCATAATGCCTCCACTTCAGGTTCACAAAACCAAGCTAACTACGCCCGAGCCAACTATGATTACTCTGGTGGACCAATAATAAATAATGTTAGCACTGACGATGACTACATCAATACCATTACGGTCAAGAGAGCACCACAGTGTAATGCTACTACGTGAAGTGGCAAGGTCACTATAGCTGGTCCACCTCCCCCCAGACAAGCCAAGATCACTATACCAGGCCTGTCAGTTAAACAATCACAACCCGCTAAACAGCCAAAACCTATCTCAACCCCACAACAGTGGAAACCCAAGAGTCAGTTTAACCTCATTGACCAACTAGGAAAGACTCCCACGCAAATATCTATCCTCGAGCTGCTTCGTATCTCTCCTGCGCACAAAGAAATCCTGGATAAAACTCTCCTAGAATCGTCGGTCCCTAAGGACATCGATGTCAATCAGTTTGAAACTATGGTGGGATATCTCACCACACCGCACCATGTCACCTTCTCCAACCAAGATTACTCATCACATAAAACCAACCACAACGACACATTACACATAGAAACTTTCATCCACAAGCACAAAGTTAGATGGGTTTTAGTAGATGGCGGAGCAGGGTTGAATATATGCTCCCTCAAATTGGTTAAGGCTCTTGGGTTCTCTGATGCGTGCGTAGATCCAACGAAAAGCATAGTGATCAAAGCATATGATGATGAGGAACGCTCTTCACGGGGTGTTATCTCTCTCCCTATCAGAGTGGGACCGGTCATTGTAGACACAACCTGCCAGGTCCTAGATTTGGAACTACCATATAACATCTTACTTGGCCATCCATGGATCCACGCATTAAAAGTTGTTCCATCAACATACCACCAATGCCTCAAGTTTCCTTTCGATGGCACAGAAGTAACCATATACGGAGACCCCGACCCTTTCCAATATTGTACCAACTTAAGGGGCATCTTCGAAAATCGAATACCTATTAATCGAGAAGCACCTGGCTCCTCGTCGTCCAAATACATCGACCCCTCCACGCTCATGTCATCTTCCACATCCACTCCATCCACGTCTTCCGTCGTACCACCACCTTCCACCAACCCTAAGACTGAATCAACTGTCAAAATCTAGGACCTTGGCTGCGGAGAATTTAAACTAAATATAGCATATAGAAAACTATGATACCCACTCCTCCAAAGATATATGGTCGGCCATGTTTTAGAATGGAACCTAAAGAAACTTTCAAAGTTCCACCAAATACAGTTTTTGTCAAGTGGGGAGATATGAGTGATGAAGACCTTGCTGACATCATAGGATGTATCTATAAGGATACAGTCGCATTACCTCCATTAACAGTTCAAAAATATGGCAAGGGTTACAACATCATGAAGGCTAAAGGCTACGATGGTACTAGTGGCCTTGGAAAAAATAAAACTGGTCGAAGGGAACCCATAGAAACTTTCCAAACTCTGAAGTATCTTGGATTAGGGTTTGGATCACTCGACAATGATGATCGACGTACCTCTGGACTTTCCAATGAGTGAGTACATGCTTCTGACAGTGTCAAGACTACTAGGGAAACCCTAACCGAAACTGACTCCCATGAGTGGGAATTTGGCTCAGAATGATCCCTAAGTGACTGTTGTCTTGATGATTTGTTTGTTGAACCAGGGGAACTGACCTTTGAACAACGATTTTGGAAAAAATTCAAAATTGAACAAGCACTAAACAGCCAAAGTCCTACTACCACTTCCCATGACACACAACAATCATCATCTGAACCCCATCAGTCTAATCTATCTGAAGTGTTAGACGACATTGATAACCAGGGCTCTAAAACCTTCACTCCTTATTACGATAATGAATATGACACTAGTGAAGGATAATATTGGATAGAGTCCAATGTAGAGTTGGATGATGATAACCTCATCTACAACATCAATGAATCCATATGCATGTCGTCCGCATCCTCACCCCAATTCACTAGCCTTGATGATGGCATCTCTTTAGTTTACCCTAAACTAGTCGATTGGGACCAACAAGGACCGCCGGTTCTGGACACATTCCAAAATGATGAAGCCATTGCCGAATTCATGGGATTACGAGAAGGCATACCTAGTGGGGACCACAAATCAGGATTTTCCATTGATTTAGACTGCACGTCATACTTCGGCAAGACTGTCCAGTCCTCTAGTCGCAAAAGTAAAAATAAAGTAAAAAATGAAACGTCTCTAGGTGAAAACTGAAAGGAATCTCTTGACGATAAAATAGTAAAAATAAAGGATGAATCTGTGGGTGAAAACCTCTCTGAGGCGCCCAAAGATGGAGGACTGGACTTTCTCCCCATGCAACAGGAGAAATCGGCCATGCTTATTGAGGACACAATAGAGGATAACATTTCAACTACAAAAGACCCTAAGATGGTCCTATTTGCGGCATCACTGATAGATGAAGAGAAACCAGAATTTCATAAATTCTTTGCAGAACGGAAAATAAACTTTGCATGGTCCTACGCAGACATGCCAGGATTGGACCCCAAACTGGTTTTGCATCATCTGCCACTATTACCCAATGCTAAACTAGTCAAGTAGAAGTTGCGCAAAATGCACCCTCAAGTTGCTCTATTGGTCAAGGCCGAGTTAAAGAAATTATTGGATGCCGGATTCATAAGGTCTATAGATTATGCTGAATGGATTTCCAACCTAGTGCCGGTGACAAAGCCAAACGGGCTGATTCAGGTATGTACAGATTTTCGAGACCTAAATAAAGCATGCCCAAAGGATGACTTTCCTTTGCCCAACATTGACATCATAGTCGACCTAACTGCAGGACATGAGATGCTATCCCTCATGGATGGTTTCTCCGGCTATAATCAAATCCGCATTGCCCCTGAGGATCAGCATAAAACAACATTTACATGCCCATGGGGTACATACTGTTGGAATGTCATGCCCTTCGGTCTTAAGAACGCAGGTGCCACGTATCAAAGGGTTATGACCACGATCTTCCATGACATGATGCACAATATAATGGAGGATTATGTAGATGACCTATTGGCCAAATCAGCAACAAGGAAAGATCATTTGAAGGTACTCGACAAAATTTTCAAGAGACTGGAAGAGTACAAAGTTCGGCTAAACCCTAAGAAGTGTGTTTTTGGGGTCATGTCAGGTAAACTATTGGGGTACATAGTTTCCCGAAGAGGTATAGAAGTTGATCCGGAAAAGGTCAAATCAATCATAGACATGCCTCCACCTCGAGGGATCAGTGAACTCAGAACTCTGCAGGGCAGAGTACAATCTATCCTCCGTTTCATAGCCCAATTGGCAGATAAGTGCCACCCATTCCAGTACCTATTGCGCAAAGTTGTCCCCTTTGTATGGACGGATAAATGTCAAGAGGCCTTCCAAAAAATCAAAGATTACCTGCTATCAACACCAGTCCTCATGCCACCCATTCATGGAAAGCCATTAATTCTATACATCTCAACTACTAGTTCAGCACTAGGGGCATTGTTGTCCCAAGATGATCATGAAGGAAAAGAAAGAGCAATTTATTACATCAGCCGCACACTGATAGGCTATGAGTTGAACTACACAAACATTGAACGGGCATGCCTCGCTGTTGTTTTTGCATCCCAAAAACTAAGGCACTATATGCTTAGTCATCAGACACAACTAGTTGCCAAGATTGATCCATTGAAATATCTACTAAGTCGAGCAGCATTAACAGGCTGGTTGGCAAAATGGGTCATGATACTAAGCGAGTATGACATACAGTATGTTGAGCGCCAGGCAATTAAAGGGAAAGTAATAGCAGATCAATTGGCGGATGCACCGATTCAAGCCACTCATCCACTAGTAACTAACTTTCCTGATGAGTCCATTTTTCATTCAGAACTGACAACACCATGGAAACTCTATTTTGATGGGTCTCATACTGGTCATGGCTCAGGTGCTGGAATATTGTTTATCACACCACAGGGGGATTCAATTCCAAAGTCATTCAAGATCTCTTTTCCTTGTACAAATAACATTGTTGAATATGAAGAACTCGTCACAGGTCTCAAGTTGGCAATTAAGTGGAAAATTCAGACATTGCTTGTATTCGGGGATTCCCAGCTGTAATCAACCAAGTGAATGATGACTATGAAACAAAGGATGAGAAGTTGCTTCCCTACAAGAGGATGGTGGACAGTTTCCTGACATACTTTCAATCGATTTCTTTTGAACAAATCCCCAGGGCACAGAATAAGGCAGCTAACGCAATGGCTACTATTAGTTCTCTCTTGGACATCCCTAAAAATGTGTCACAATTTGAGTTTTTAGTAGAACATCTTTTGATACTGGCATATGATATCCCAGAATCAGAAATGGTTTGTGAACTTGTTGGTCCCAACTCTCCTTGGTATCAGGACATTTACGACTACCTAAAGTCTCAAACCCTTCCACCAAACCTGTCAAATAACCAAAGGAAGTCCTTCATTAGAAAAGCTGCAAGGTATGCCATAGTCAGTGACACCCTATACCGTCGTAGTTTCGACGATACCCTCCTTAGATGTATTGACACCGAGGAATCATGTACGACCTTACGAGAAGTACACGATGGTATATGCGGATCTCATTCGAGTGGTCCTACGCTAGCTAAGAAACTAACGAGACTTGGATATTATTGGCCGACAATGGAAAAAGATGCAATTGAATATGTCAGGAATTGTCGCAAATGTCAAATACACAGTGACTTGGTCCATGCTCCAGCACAAGAACTCCGGCCGATCACTTCTCCGTGGCCCTTCGCTCAATGGGGACTTGACCTCGTGGGTAAGATTCACCCAACCTCATCCAACGGCCATAAATTCATTATTACCACCACAGAGTATTTCACAAAGTGGATTGAAGCCATTCCATTGACATATATTACTGGCAAACAAATATCAAAGTTTATCCTTAACTACATTATTTGTCGGTATGGCCTCCCACAGTCTATCATCACTGACAACGGACGTTCGTTCAAAAACCAAGACGTACATGAGTTATGTGAGCGATTCCACATCCAACACCATTTTTCATCTCCATACTACCCGCAAGGAAACGGCCAAGCTGAGGCGTCCAATAAAACCATTGTCAAAATCTTAAAAAAGACTGTCAATGACGCTGGCCGTGACTGGCACATACAACTTAACCCCGCTCTGTGGGCTTATCGAACTAGCATTCGTACTCCTACAGGGGCCACCCCGTTCGCCTTGGTCTTTGGAGCTGAAGCCATCTTACCCATTGAGGTCGAAATTCCTTCGCTACGAGTCTCCTTGAAGGGTCTTACTAATGAAGAAGACTACCGACAATCACGCCTGCACGAGCTGGAAATGCTAGAAGAAAGACGGCAAAACTCACTGAATCATCTCCAAGCATATCAGAACCGCCTTTGTCGCAGCTACAATAAAAAGGTTATGGTCAGAAAGTTTGACATCGGTGACCTAGTTCTAATGCAGAACCCCAAGAACCAAGCAGACAGAGAAAAGCCAGGAAAATTTGAACCAAACTGGCTAGGTCCCTATATTATCATATCTTCTTTTGGTTCTGGAGCTTATCAATTGGAAACTCCAGATGGGGAACAGTTGACAGAACCCATCAATAGTTTACATCTCTAAAAGTTCTACGCATAGCATCAGAGGATGGAGCTGAGAATCATAATATACAAAAAAAATTGAAAAAGGATAAAAATCGTCACCTTGATGAAAACCTGGCAAACAGGCACTTTGGACAAGTACCATGGTGAAAACCTGGAAAACAGGCGCCATGCGTAATCAATCATTGCTCTGCCATCTACTGTCACTTGGTCTAACTTGGCCTAGGATGAAAGGTATTTCTGCCATTGTTCCACAAATTGCCATCACATCCTACCCTACTTATCATAGTAGATAAATGATTGACATTAGGTCCTGACGACTGTCCGTCTACCAAGTCAGCAGCATCCTGTCTATGTCCCTTGCAAATGGCTGTCTCAGACCTGACTGGGGGAAAAATGTTTATCATGCAACTGCAGTGGATGTCACAAATGATCTTGACAATTGGCAAAAAGTCCTCAAAAGAAAAAACATTGAAAAAGTCCTGAAAAACACAAAAACGGCAAAAACATTGGCAAAAGTCCTGAAAAAAGACAAAACATTGGCAAAAAGTCCTGAAAAAGACAAAAACATTGGAAAAAAGTCCTGAAAAAGAGACAAAAACATCGCAAAATGTCCTGGAAAAAGACCTAGAAATCATAAAATGTCCTGAAGAAAACAAAACAAAACATTAGACAGCGCGAGGTACACAAGTGCACTGTCATCTCTGGTCAAAGTCAATCAAGTCAATCAGTCCATGTCACTATCCGAACTACGTTGTCTCTGCGCATTTGCTACGTAGGCAAGACTCATGCTTGAGTCCCCGAGACATTAGGTCAGTCCTTTTAGGTTTGTCAAAATAAATCATGGCGCAATCTTTGCTCATCAAGACAAAGTCATTGGTCGTGTCGAACTACGAGGTCTCTAAGTGTATGACGTAGGCAAGGCCATCTATTGATGAGCCCCTGAGGCCGCACTAGGTTAGTCCATTAGGGTTCATGGCACTACACTGGCACACACATCAAAAAGTCTTCAAGACAACATGAATCTTTCCCAAACGAACAAAACTCATCATGACAATCATTATCACAGCAAGACAATCTCATTGGCACATATCATCATGACAATATCGACATATGGCCAACACAAGTCAAACTCAATCAAAACAAGTCAAATTTAGTCAAAACAAGTCAAATTATTGCAACCAGTCAAACTATCAACTCTTGGTTACCTTTCAGATGGGTCCTTCTGAAGAATAACCTCTGTCATTTAGGTCTTAGGATGTGTCCTTCCTAAGAATTGGCATTGTCATATGACACTTTCAAGGGATCCTTTCTAACACTTAAGGATCATTCCTCTCGACAACAACGTTCTTTCAGATGTGTCCTTCTGAAGAACAAAACTTTGACATTCGTGCCTTAGGATGTGTCCTTCCTAGGCATCGTCCCTATCATTTGGCATTTTCGAGGGATCCTTTCTGACACTTAAGGATCATTCCTCTCGACAACAACGTTCTTTCAGATGTGTCCTTCTTAAGAACAAAACTTTGACATTGGTGTTTTAGGATGTGTCCTTCCTAGACATCGACATTATTCAGGATGTTCTTCCTGAATATGGCAACCTTTGGCATTCATCATCTCGACATCATTAAAACTTGACATCTAGACACACTTGGCAAATACTTG
This sequence comes from Sequoia sempervirens, assembly GCA_007258455.2. NCBI lineage: Eukaryota > Viridiplantae > Streptophyta > Pinopsida > Cupressales > Cupressaceae > Sequoia > Sequoia sempervirens. The sequence continues at coordinate 82,883 of VDFB02337690.1, forward strand.
GCATTCGTTTTTGGTTTTTTATCATGTTGCTAGTTTTTCAGCGAGATCCTGACACCGGGATTTAGAGAAGCAGCAATGTATCATGACATTTGTCTTATCTTTTGACACTCATGTTACTAGTTTCTCAGCGAGATCCAGACAAAAAGATTTAGAAAAGCAGTGACGTATCATGATAATGGCTTTATCTTATTTCTTTCTGACAGTCATGTTGCTAGTTCCTCAAGGATGTCCTGACAAAAGGATTTAGAGGACCAACAACATTTCATGACTTGTCCTTTTTGTCTTTTTCTGCTTGTGGTTGATTATGACAAAGACTGGGGAAATAACGCTCTTGGTATGAGTCATGATCTTCTTTTTCTGTGACTGCTTGTCTTATGTGATGGTACGGCCTTGCACACCTTGATCTATGTCATATCATGGTGTTTTTTGGCCATCACAACAATTTGCCCAATGATGATTAAGAGCAATAAATATTAAAAGTCCTATGGTAAGGTTTGAAGGATTTGGTCTAGGAACTAACATGCATCTTCTTTAGTCTTGTCATCTTCTCTCACCCATCTCATATAGGCATTGCATTAATGTCTTTTGCACTAACATTTCTTTGTCTCTTCATATTCTAGTCTTCTCATCAATTTTGAGAGTACACCCATGTTCTTGGAACCCGTTTGTCCTCTCGAGGGGGCATACCGTAACCCTCCTCGTCATTCTTCCTTCTCTTATTTTGCATTGGGGCATTTTTCGACTTATTTTCTTTGTCACAATGCGATAAGCGACATTATGACAAAGAGGGGCAAAATGTAGACACCTAAAAATGACCTAGGCCTGCAAGCTTCATTTTTATCACTTTCGTCCTAGCATAAGTAAGACATTTAATTATGTCTTTGGTCCACATTTGACTATTGATTAAATAATTCATAATTATTTAATTAATTCATGTCACTTATTCTTCATGATTATTAAATAAATAAATAAATTTATTTATTAAATACGTCATTAACTGTCTAAGTCTTTCTTTAATTAAATAAATTTCTTAATTTATTTAATTCCCCCTTCTGCATTTAATTCTTATTGATTATTAAATAAATGAATTACATTTATTTATTTAATATGTCAGCGATTGTCTTAATTAAATAGATTAGTTAATTTATTTAATTAATTGAGTCTTATCTCCTAAATTAAATAATTAAATTTAATTATTTAATTGCTAATTAATATTCTTCTCATTTTAAATAAATTAAATTATTTAAAATGTCATGTCAATCCTAACTGTCAGTCATTTTTGATAAATAATCTGAAAAGATTATTTATTATCTTGCAAAATCCATAATTTGAATTATTTTAATTCAAATTAGTAATTAATCTTCCAAAAATCAAGCAATCGGGCAGATTCTTGATTTTCCAAATCTTATCTTCAGTCCACATCTTATCTTCTTGATTTTTCGAATCTTGCAAATCAAGCAATCTTATCTTCTCGATTTTTCGAAAATCTTTATTTTCTAATTAATTTGTCTCATTTATTCTCCACCGTCGATCCAATTTTATTCCGACCGTTCGATTAAGGATTTTGCCCTAACCCTAATTAGGGATTCTTAGGTTAAATCTGGATCGTTCGTTTTAGGGTCTCTTCATTGATTTATCTCGTCCGTCCGTTCGAAATGGCCTTTTCTATAAAATGCCATTTCCTTCTCATATTTGGGACCTGGACATTTTTACGTAATTACTATAGTTATTTACTTAGCTTCACATTTCATTGTCATAGGCAATTGTAGTATTTCATTATTGGCATTAGGTTTTAGGCATTTGATTAATATTGACATTTTTTTTAGACATAGGCATTGGCAAGAGTCATAGGCATAGTAAATCCTTCAAATCTTGTTGTAGGGCTTAGGCATTTTAGATTGCTCAAAGTACAAATCTGAGGGCAACATTTCTAGCAAGCAAGAAGGTGTAATGAAGATCAATCATGGAAGATGGAGACTCTTGGTGATATATTTCTTTTTCATTTTCATTTGATTTCCATTGTACTTCGTTACTTCATTGGATTTTTATGTTATTTGTGCTAACCATTTAACAATCTGATTTCCCTTGATTACATTGGTGAACTTGACATATTTGGACAAATAAAAAACCATTTTTGGAGTTGGTTTCTTCTTGTTGCAGGGCTTGCTTGGTTTTTTGTTGCAGGAGTGGCATCATTGTGGAACCTATAACACCATGACAAGACTTCTTTTTCATAGCTTTCAAAAATTCAAAGCAAAGAAAATAGCATAATTATCTCTTTGACACATGTACCCACCTACCTTCGACACTTCCATCATAGACGAAACCATGCTTCAACCTAAACAATAACCAAACAACCAAGATTAACCAAC
>VDFB02337690.1:85354-104506 GCA_007258455.2 Sequoia sempervirens
CATTGTTTTTGCATCCTAGGGTTTCTCAAGTTGCATTAGTGAAAGAATCATATAGATTTCATTTTTGCATATCAAACCATTAAAAAAATAAAAATCTACGTTTGCATCTTAAACACATAAAAATCACCTTAAATTTTTTGAAAAACACAAAAAAAATATCATACCTGGACTCATTCACCACCCTGGGTGAACCAGTCCAGCTACATTTTCTGCATTAAAATTTCTAGCATTTTCATAGTATTTCCTGCATTTATGTTTCTTGTTACTACCTTCTTGTTGTTGAGATTATGGATGCATAGACCCTGAAGCTCCAGAATCTTCAATGGAGGACCCTTTCCAGGAAAGATAATCAATCACACAGAAAGTGTTCAAACTTAGGCATGCACAATGGAGATTCTATATTGATCTACATTATGAGATTGGATTGATTACAAATGTACAAGATGCCTTGAATATAGAGGCATGAGACAAAACCTAAGATGCATGAGATGTTGCCATGTTTCATGATCTAACAACATGTGACAACATGTGAACCCTATCTAGGAAATTATTAAATGTTGGGATAAGTTCTAGAAGGACAACTCATCTTCTAGAAGGAATCTTATCTCCTACAAACAAGGAAGGGGAAATTACCCCATTATTAAATGATTTATTTAAGATATAACCTAGGACTAAATGATATATGACCTAAGTTAACTTATGCTAGTGTAATAATTAATTTAATTACACTAACACCCCCCCATAAGTTCAACTTAGGGAGGAAAAATGCAATGATTATGCAAAGAGGATGACCACCTACAAAAATGGTAAGTGTCTGAAGATAGAACATGATCCAATGTTGACAAACAACTTTTCTCCCTTTCGGAAGAAACAAAACCAAGTGCAAGTGTACAGATGCTTCCCATTCTGGATAGGAATTTGAAGGAAGTAAGGATGAATGTGGATGATGATTTCTTTGAACTTTGCTCAAATTTATCCTTTCCTGATGATGAAGATGCCATAGTCCCAAACAATGAAGAGGGTGACAAACTAGGATGATGCAAAAACTAATGTTGAACAATATCCAAAGACAGTGTGATGGATATGATGAATGTGATGGAGACTTGATAGCCCCCTGAATGAAGTGTCCTCAAAACCACTGCAAGAAGTTTGAAGCAACAAATGTGTCTAAACCACAAGTCTCCTGCTAGGAAGAAACAAATCCAATGGTGGATGCTGAAGAAACCTCAAATCTTGAATGGAATGACAAGGAAGAAATCTCATACATGAAATATCTGAAGAGAAAAAAAGTTTCTCCAAGATAGTCTTTGGATTCCCAATCAAGGTTGAGACAAAGGGATGAGGAGACTCAAGAAAACTATCCAAGGTGGAATCTGAATAGAGGAATGATATCCCCTCAAGAATGTCCGAAAAACCTGTAGAAGTAGCCAAGTCAGTGATACCTGAAACGAAGCCATCCTGTGATGTCAAGTTTGGAAAAATGAAGGTGTCCTGATGAATGATGATAGTGGAAGCCTCAATCAATGAATCTGGACAAGGAATCAATGAATGTGTAGGGATACCAATATTCTCTAATGGAGAAGAAGCACCTGAAGCAACCTTGTCAACCTCTTCAGAAGATTCAAGGCAATCAACCTCCTGCACAACAATATCATCATGGGGTACCTGATCTGAAGAAAGGAATTCTGAATCATGACCATCAGGGAAGGGTGGAGTGTCAAAATCTCCATAGATCTCCCAAAGCTTAGCCCAAATGATGTGAGGACAATCACAATGATCAATAGAATTCAAAACATTACAATCAACTTGCATATAAATGATCTCCAAGATAGTGTATCTGCTACAACTCCAAGAAAATTCAAGAATACCTTCACTTGGATGAGGAAATATACCAAATAGATGTGGTAATAAATCAAGTGATTGGAGATGGTGGTAGATCCCATCCCACCATTTTTGATAGTTTCCCATGTGCAACATAGTCAAAGAAGAAGTACATGCAAGCCCCATAATGAATTTTTTTCAAAAATACAAAGAAAAATGACCTTCAATAGCAAATAGAAGCTTCCAAATATGATGTGCAACTGAAGTGATGCTACCCAGATCAAAAAAATCTTTTCCCAAGCTTTAGAATAACCAGGTTATTGATCAAATACACCAAATTGAAAAAATCATATGCAAGAGTACCTGGAGTTGAAACTAATCAAGGGGTCTGGACTAATGAAAAAAGCTCTGAAAATACTTCTTGATGTTGTTGGAATCACTGAAATCTAGTGAACGGTTGCGAAGATATGAGCCTTTATTTCCAAATTAGGGTTTTTTCTTCATTTGGCTGTAGAAATTTCTACAAGAAAAATTTCATAGAACTGATGTCACCACTAGAAATTGCTCAGAATTACCTTTCCGACGGTATCTTGTTTGCATATTTTTGATATCTTGGTGAAAAGTTATGATAAAACGAAAAAAATGCCTAGATTAGGCACTCTATAGGTGAATTAGGGGCAACAATTCGGCCCACAGGTGCTAGCTCCTAGTCGCTGATATGACCGAAGGTGTAGGTAAGGAAAAAAAAAGAGTGCTCCACTAGAAGCAGCATTGGAGTGGCAGCCTAGGTGGAGAAACTAGCAAAGCAGAGAGAATGAAGTGGTGCCACTTGATAAGGTGGAACCCACGGTTCTTCACATGACCGATAGCAGGGGAAAAGTGGGCCTGGGGTGGTCAGAGCACTGGTGACTGTAGAACCGCCGAGAAAAACTTTGGCGATCGATGACAGTGGACGGTGGCGAGGCCGACGGATGATGTCGGTTGACGGGTTTGGGATGAGCGCTTACAGCAGGGTGACGCAGATGGTGATGTTAGTAGATGTGACAGGGCCGACCAGTCTACAGAGGATGTCGACAATAGAATATATAGATTTTTTAATATTGCAAAAAGCTGCAATTAAAAAATAAAAAAAGAATGCCGACGATATATTTGAATATATGTCACTGATCAAAACCCATAATATGTCGATGAATTAATAAATAAAACCCTTATCAATGCCGCCTATAAAAAAAATTATATGCCGACCAAATAAAATATAACCCCTCAATGTCGATAAAATGATGTTGACTATGAATAAAAAAGGAGGTCGCTCTGGAATTTTTGAATTTTTCTGCAAACTATAGAAATGCCCAAAAAAAAAAAAATTTGCCAAAACAAATGAAATATTAGCCCGATTTTTTCTGAAATGAAAAAAGTGCCTATGACTAAAAAAAATTTACCTCAGAGGACAACTGACAAGATGGATTTTTTTAATGCAAATTTGAATGGATCATACTAGTTGATTTTGCAAACCCAAGTACCTCTTATGCTCCCGGGTTGATGAATCCAATTTTGATGAATGGGTAGGTGATCCTAGGGTTTCGAGGCCTTCTGAAGACAATGGTGAGCTTGTATCTGACTCTATCTACTTTAGAAATGAGCTTGGTCCCCGGGTGGAAATAAGTAGCCTTCAATGGAAACCTTCAGCCTGCAAAGAATCTCACACACTAACTTTCTTGATCGAGGGTTGATGTTTCACTGGACAAGCTCTAATACCATGTTGAGATTATGGATGCACAGTCTCTGAAGCTCTGGAATCTTCAATGGAGGACCCTTGCCAAGAAAGATAATCATCCACACAGAAAGTGTTCAAACTTAGGCATGCACAATGGAGATTCTATATTCATCTACATTATGAGATTGGATTGATTACAAATGTACAAGATTCCTTGAATATATAGACATGAGACAAAACCTAAGATGCATGAGATGTTTCCATGTGTCATGATCTAACAACATGTGACAACATGTGAACCCTATCTAGGAAATTATTAAATGTTGAGATAAGTTCTAGAAGGACAACTCATCTTCTAGAAGGAATCTTATCTCCTACAAACAAGGAAGGGGGCATTATCCCATTATTAAATAATTTAATTAAGATGCAACCTAAGACTAAATGATATATGACCTAATTCAACTTATGCTAGTGTAATAATTAATTTAATTACACTGACACTTGTTTCAGTTTACAGAATTTTTTTCATTAGCATTTTATTATTCCTAGTTTTCATTTGCATTCACCCCATCTTTTGTGGTACTTGTATGAGTGTTTGGTGCCCTATTGATAATACTTTAGTGAGAAGAAGTTCTAGACTCATGGCTTCCCATGATAGCACTTTCATTGTGGACCTTGGGATCTCAAGAGCTCCTACTCCTAGTATGGAAAATGGTGCATTAGGCATGGATACAACCACTAGTACACCTTTACCTTCACATACAATGCATGTTGACACACAAATCGACCAAATTCTACAAGATAAATTCATTAGTATTCATGAGGATTTTTCACATTTGCAACAAGATTTATTCCTTGAAAAAATTTCCACCACTGCCATAACTACCATAGAAAACCTTCATCTCTTGATTGAAAGTGACAATAGCTTACAAGTTATGAAAAGAATTGTTGAGATATACAACAAACATACTTCTTCCACTTCCCAACTAGCAAACATTTTTGTGAGCCAAGGAGGATCTCAAATTCCTCCTCCTTCAACCATAGTATCCATACCCACCTATACCACTCCTCAAGTTAAAACAAACATGCAACAAGTTAGTCATGTGACTCCTTATTTCACTATTCCAACTAGCATTCCTAGTTCTTTTGTGGCATAAAATGTCCCATCTTCCACCTTCACCCCTCTTAGTGTCCCCTTCACTTCTCCTAATATTACATACACTCCATCACCATTCTCTCTTCCACCTCATACCACTTACACCAACCCCCTCATTACACAACTTTTTAACATTGTTTCCTCTATGTAACAACAAATATCCACCATAAACCAAAGTCAAAATGCTCCACCCACATATTATGTTCGTAGTATCCCATTATCTCTCGAGATCTTAAGAACACCAATGCCAAAAGGAATTGAGATGTCTAGGTTTGAAAATTATGGAGGTAAAAGAGACCCTACTAATCATGTTAATGCCTATATAGCATTGTGCAATGATTTTTCCCTTGACGATAAACTATTAGCCAAACTTTTTCCTATGTCCTTAAAGGATACTGCATTGGAGTGGTTCTCAAACTTACCCAATCATTCAATCTGATCATTTAATAAACTTGTTGATGCCTTTATTAGTCATTTCCAAGTCCATATGACTCCCAAAAATAAAATGGCTAATTTAATGAGATGTAAACAAAATGCGGATGAAAAAGTAACTGATCTCATTTCACATTATCAGTTATTGTATGCTCAAGTAGATGTCAAGATTCCTAATTCACATCTTTAAAAGATATTTATCAAAAAATTGCACACTCACCTTCAAGATAAGTTGACTATGATGAAATTTAATTCATTCATGCATTTATGCACAACCCTTTATGACTATCACAACTCAGTTACTAGTCATGATTCAAAGTCCACTTCTAATCAAGCTGAGAAGTTTGAACAAACCAACCAAAACAATGCACAAAAATTTAGAAAACCAAACAGAGGCTTCTTACAGTTCAATCCCCCTTCTCCACAACTAACTCAACCTATTTAGATTCAAATGGTAGTTGTTAAAGCAGTGGTGCACTTTACTTATGGGGACCTAATGAGACAATTTACCCCCTTACCCGATACTCTCCATAACACAATGAATCAACTGCTACAACAATAGATGATCGCTTTCCTACCATTAAACCACTTGATACTACCAATACTTTACCACCCACCTTTAAACCAAATGATTATTGTCATTTTCATCACCAAAATGGACATGACACCGAGCAATGTAATTATCTCAAACACTTAGTTCAAGACCTCATTGATTTTGGTCATTTGTCCATTGTAGGTGTCAATGATCAAGGAAATAAGTTTGTTGCACCCCCCAATTAGAATTTACAAATTTTTACCAACCCCATGCCTAAACATAATGTTTAATTTGTCAAAGCTATTGAACCTTGAAATACTCATGTGATGAACATTGATACAAATAATTAACAATGTGATATGACCCCAAATGTTACCCAAGTTAATCCTATGGATGAACTCGTGGGTATGATAGACGTTATCCCTTGTAAGGTCCCAACAAAAAAATATCTTTATATTACCTTTTCTTCTCATGATATACTTAAAAAGCTTCTCGATGGTCCTCTTTACATAGCTGGATGCATCTATGATAAGCCCATCAATTGGATATTAATAGATCCCACCTGTGGCAAGAATGTGATCACGGAAGAATTTTTAGTATTACATGATCTCTATCAAGATGATTATGATAAACCAACTACATGGATTAAAATACATACTGGATTTTCATGCCCTAAGATTAGATCGACCGTACTCCCATTACAGATAGAACCCAAAACTTTGGATGTAACATTTTCTATCATTCCATAATCGGATCAATTTTGTCTGTGGCTAGGTAATCCTTGGCTTCGCTTGATGAAAATTTTTCCTTCAATTGTTCATAGATGTTTGAAGTTTCTACATGATAATGAGATATTTACCATACATCATAGTGGTTTGAATCCATTGTCTTCTAAAAGTAATTTTTCTTTAGAATCCTTTTGGCCTAAACCTTTGGAACCCATCACCCCTCAAAACAACTTATTTTTCATTGCCTATCAAAAGTTCAAAGACAAATGAATAGCTGAATTGTCTCTTTCCCACATGTCCCCATCCACTTCCACTACTCTTATCCTCGATGAGACAATGCTTCAGCTTGACTCCAAACCTAAAAAACCAATGCAACCTCACAATAAAAAACCATAGACATTTCCCTTTCATCATCTAAATGCCCAAGAGATAATGAAACAAAGGATGTCATGCCTCCTCACATTAAACAAGTTTATAAAGAAAAAGAGAAAGTGATTGACCCATCTCATTTAGTTCCTTCCATTCCTCCGCCTTAGGAAAAAAGGAGCCTATGGTGGATCAACCTACTCTTACACCTCAACAACTTCAAAATAAAATTAAACACAACTGTGGTGCTAGGGAGCATAGATTTCATCATCGTCTCCTTGCTCGTCAGTCACAAATAGAAGAAAACACGGAAGACAAACCTCCACCTTTGATAGAAGCAATACCTAATCAACCTCCTCCTCTTGAACCACCACAAGATAGTGCAGTACAACAATCACAACAAAACAATTTAATAGAACAATCACAACTCTTGATACATCCTTCATTGGAAATTACCCTTCGTCCTCCCGTTGTGATTAATTTAGAAGACGAGGAGGAGGAGATCTCTAAAATTGATGAAGAGGTGACTAACAATATAATTTTTTTATGTTCATCCTCCATGATATTAAATGATAAATATCCTACACCAAGTGAAGAACCTAGTACTTCCCCTAGTTCAGTAATTGAAATTCTCCCCTTAGACAGCCAACCACCCTCGCAATACACTGAACATGATTGGGAAGCGGATGACTTGTTAGAAGGTTGACTTGCATTCTCCCTTCTAGCCTTTTACATTTCCTTTCCTTTTTCCTTTTCTTTTCTTTGGTGTGCTTGTATGTGCATATTGTTGGAAAAGTATGCCTCAATCATCACAGGCTGAAACCTCCATTGGAGCCAAGTCGGTGTGACAATTCTTATGTCTGGATGACTAGCAGTTTGGAACATCATGTTTTGTACATGTCACTGTGACCTAGTTTTAGTCTCACCAAACGATCATATCGCTATGACAGGTTGCTTTCGGTGTGACCTCTTAGCGCCTGTGAAGATCTATGGCCGATAGGCCATTCAATCATTTATTGGGAAGACCTTTGGTCGAAAGGTTTTTGTTCGATGAGAAGTCCCAGCGAAAGCTAATGTCTTTCTGACAATATGTTTTGTATTGAAGTCTTCGGGATAACTAAAGGGTTCTCGCTATGAAGTCCTAGTGACATTGGTGAGCCTCATCGATGATGAGAGGTCTTTGGTGTAACATATATGTGTTCGATAAGAACTCTCAGTGAAGGTGATATGTCTTGGCGACTGTTGATGACTTCAGGGTGACATGTGTGATCTCGAAGAAACCTCTTGATGATATTGATATGTCTTGCCAACTATTCTTTGGAGCTTGGTATAACATACAACTTTGGTATAACCTGTGGTGACTCAGTATGATGTCTTGGCGAAAGTTGATTTTCTGGCTGATGAGAACACTCAAGTCTATGTGACATATGAAGCTTCAGTATGACATCTCACTGAAAGTGATGAGTCTGGGCGATAGCGATACATGTGGAGAACATCGGTGTGAGGTCCTAGCGACATAAGGAAGTCTTAGTGATAGTCTCTTGAGCTCGGTGTAACACAAGAAGGCTCATTGGGATGTCTTGGCGAGAGCGATAGTCTTGCCGAAAGGAAGATTGAAGCCGATACAAGTTGTAAGCTCGGTGAAACCACTTGCCGATGGAAAGGACTCTTGGCGACATTGATATGAAGACTTTGTGGCATCGGCAAGACACTATTAGTATCTCACCGAGATGCCAACAAAGTTTGTTTCTTCTAACCGAGCAATGACTATCTACGTGGCTGGTATTCAGCCAATCAGAGGAGCCAAATCTAAATAGTTGGAAGGTAGTTCATTGTGACGGTTTTGTGAGGAAGCTCGAAGGACATGGAATGACATGGTTATACTCTGTGATTGTAGATTGTGATCAGTTGGTTGGATCAACGGATTGTTGGGTGATTGTATGATCAGTAAATGTTTTCTAAACTGTAAAGACTATAACTTGAAGGTTCCTATACAAGATTGTTCATGGTGAATGTTGTTGTAAACAGACACCAGAAAGATAAGTCTAACATTTGTATGTAATATCCATTACTGTAATACAAAGTGATTTCTCTTGGTGTGGCAGGTTTTTCTCCCGTAAGGGTTTTCGACGTATATCTGGTGTTCCTATGTGATTGTCAAATACTCTATTTTTGTTATCTACTTCATAGTGCATCTTAATTGAACTGAAATTGAAAAATTAAAAGTATATCTACATTCTTCTCTGAGGTTTTGACATTAGGAGAGTTGTTTCCACATCTAGCTTTCCTTACAGGTGGTATCAAAGCCTAGCCAGTTGTGTTATCCTTGTGGGTACGTTGGGTTTTTTGAGTCAATTATATTTAGTGGGAGTCCTGTAGAGTTTATTATTTCTACTGATAGGTTGAGATGGCTAGCACGTCTAGAAAGTTTGAAATAGAGAAGTTCAACGGCAGTGACTTTGAGTTGTGGAAACTCAAGATGGAGGATCTTCTAGTTGATCATGATCTATGGCTTGTAGTGTCTGGAACTAAACCTATAGGCATGAAGCAAGAAAATTGGGACCTTGCAGATAGAAAGTCTAAGGGGTTGATAAGGCTCTGTTTAGCAGACTCAGTTCTTCTGAATGTGCATGAGGAGAAGACTACCTCTTCTTTATGGAAGAGACTGGTGTCTATTTATCAGGGAAAGTCCTTGGTGAATAAACTATTCCTGAGGAAGAAGTTGTATTCTTTGAGAATGCAGGAAGGAGGGTCTATAGTTGATCATTTGAATAAACTTAACATGTTGTTTGATCAATTAACATCTGTTGGTGTGAATATTGAAGAAGAGGATTGTTGTATGATATTATTATGTTCTTTGCTAGATTCATGGGATCATCTAGTGATGGCTATTGGGAGTACAACATCTAGCTTCAAGATGGAAGATGTTGTTGGTTCTTTGCTGTCAGAAGAAATGAGAAGGAAATCTTCTGAGATCGCGAAGGAAGCTCTTGTTGTTAGAGGAAGGTCAAAAGAGAAAGGCAAGAAGAAGGACAAGAAGTCCAAATTGAAATTAGAAGGGAGATCAAAGTCTCCTGGTAAGAAGTCCAAGGTGAAGTGTTCGAACTGTGGGCAACCTGGTCATGTTCAAAAGGATTGTAAAGAGGAGAAAAACAAGAAGAAGGGCTCTTCTGATAATGGTTCTTCTCATAGTGATGGTGATGCCTTCATTGCAGCCTTGGCTACTCAGGCATCAGATGATGTCTAATTGATTGATTCTGGAGCATCTTTCCACATGACCTCTCATAGAGAGTGGTTTATGAAGTATGAAGAATACAATGGTGGAAAGGTGTACTTGGAAAGTGATTCAACTTTAGGGATTGTTGATCGTGGAAGAGTCAGAATCCAATTTCTCGATGGAAAAGTGAAGGGAATCAATAATGTAATGCATATACCAGGTCTGGCTCGAAACTTACTTTCTATAAGTATGCTGAATGATATTTGAGTACAAGTCACGTTCTTTGGAAATGGCTGCAAGATGACTAGAGGTCCAATGGTGTTGGCTAGAGGTGCTCGAATTGGTACCCTGTACAAGCTAGATGCACATGTTGTTCAATGTAACAGTGTCTCTGGAAAGTCACTGAAAGCTGCTCATGGAGGTAAAGAGGGAAATATCCCTAATTATGTAAACTCTATGGAAGTAAAACTTCCTGCAGAGAAGACTATGCTTTGGCATCATAGGTTAGGCCATGTAGAAGAAAAAGGTTTAAAAACATTGAATAATAAAAACATGGTTGAGGGGCTTGAAGATTGTAATCTCAAATTTGAATTCTGTGAGCATTGTATATATGGAAAGTAGCACCGTGTTTCTTTTTATTCCAGTCCTCATAAATCTTTTGGTTTGCAAGATTATATTCATTCAGATGTGTTTGGTCCAGTGGATGTTCCTTCTTTGTCTAATTCAAGATACTACGTGTCATTCATTGATGATTATTCAAGAAGAGAATTTGTATATTTTTTGAAAAGTAAATCAGAAGTATTCTGTCGATTTAAAGAATTTAAAAATCTTGTTGAAAATCAGACTGGTAGAAAAATAAAATGCTTAAGGATTGATAATGGTGGTGAATTTTGTTCTGATGAGTTTGAAAGATACTATAAAGACCATGGGATTAAAATACATAAGACTACACCTTATACTCCACAACAAAATGGAGTTGCAGAAAGGTTCAATAGGATAGTGATGGAGAGATCACGAACTATGCTCAGTAGTGTTGGCTTGGAGGAGAAGTTCTGGGCTAAGGCTGTATCTACTGCATGTTACCTAATTAATCATTCTCCAAATTCTTCTCTTGTTGAGAAAACACCTTTGGAAGCGTGGTCTGGTAAGAAGCCCTCTTAGACATGTTCATGTTTTTGGCTGTGAGGCATATGCTCATGTGTCGGATGTGAAAAGATCTAGACTGGAGAACAAGGCTGTCAAATGTATTTTTATTGGCTATAGTGCTATCATAAAAGGATACAAGCTTTGGAATCCTGATACAGAGAAGGTTGTATATAGCAGAAGTGTAATCTATCATGAGCTGAGATCTTCCACTTTGGATCTACAATTAGAGACAAAGTTAGAAAACAATAAGGATGTAGCTTTAATTCCTCCTACACCAGAGAAAGAGGAATTGAAAATTTGAAATGTCCCTGAAACTGAGGAGAGCTCGAGCAGTTCTGAAAGTTTTGAAGAAGAATAACCTCAGCCTCAACAAGTGAGGAGGTCAACCCGTGAAAGAAAACAACCAGATAGGTATGGGTTCTCTTTGATTGATTCTACTTGTTCCTATGCTTTAATTTCTAGCACTGATGAGCCTAGAATTGTAAAGGGGGCATTTAAAATTTCTAATTCAGACTCTTGGTTGGAAGCCATGAATGAAGAGATGGCATCATTAGAAAAGAATGAAACCTGGAGTCTGGTGCCCTTTCCTAAAGGTAGAAAGGTTGTTCGCTGCAAATGGGTATTTAAGAAGAAGATTGGTTTGGATGGCAGTGTAGAAAAGTACAAGGCTAGACTGGTTGCAAAGGGTTATTCTCAGGTAGAGGGAATTGATTATGGGGAAATATTTTCTCCTGTAGCTAAGCTGACGTCTATCAAATTTCTTTTGTCACTTGCAGTAGCGTATGACTTAGAGGTCAAACAGATGGATGTGAAGACAACATTTCTTCATGGTGATCTTGAAGAAGAAATCTATATGTCCCAGCCTCAGCACTTTTTTGAAAAAGGTAAAGAAAAACTAGTATGCAAATTAAAGAAGTCTCTGTATGGGTTAAAGCAATCACCTAGAATGTGGTACCAGAAATTTGATACTTTTGTATTGTCTTTGGGATTTGTGAGATTAAAATATAATCACTGTGTATATTATAAAGCTGAAAGTGATCGAATACTTGTTATTGCTCTCTATGTTGATGATATGTTGTTCATAGGCAATAGTAAGCTAATGACTTTTTATCTTAAGTCTCAATTGTCTACTAAGTTCAAAATGAAAGATCTTGGTGCAACAAGGTATATTCTGGGGATGGAGATAACCAGGGACAAGAATAGTAGAAAGCTTTGGCTCAGTCAGAGTAAGTATATCAAGACTATTCTAGAGATATTTTGCATGAATGGTTGCAAGCAGTTAGTTGTTCTAGTTTTGCATGGAACGAAGCTATATGTTGAAGACTATCCAAAATCTCCTACTGAGATGGAAGACATGACTAGTGTACCTTATGCTAGTGTAGTAGGTAGCCTTATGTATGCAATGGTTTGTACAAGGCCAGACATTTCCCAAGCAGTGGGAGTTCTTTGTCAATTTATGGAAAATCCTGGAAAGATACATTGGGATGCTGTGAAGAGAGTGTTTAGATATTTGAAGGGAACTTCATATTTTGCTTTGTGTTACCATGGGAACTTGGTTGAATCACAGAGGACTCTCAGCATTCATGGGTATGTAGATTCTAATTGGGCAAGGGACATTGACAACAGGAGGTCCACCAGTGGATACATTTTCATGTTGAATGGTGGTGCAGTGAGTTGGATGAGTAAGCGGTAGGTTGTAGTCACTTTGTCCACTATGGAAGCTAAATACATGGCAGCTACTCATGCTTGTAAAGAAGCATTTTGGTTGAAATGTTTGTGTTCTAACATTGGTTTTGATGCAGGGGAAATAACTATTTTTTGTGACAGTCAGAGTGTAATTTGTCTGGCAAAGAATCCAACTTTCCATGCCAGGACAAAAAATATTGATGTACAATACAACTTTGTACGAGATATGGAAAGGTCAGTTTCAAAAAGGTTGATACTCTAGAGAATGTTGTAGATTCATTGACGATGCCAGTGAGCACAGACAAGTTTAGGTGGTGTGCCAGTTCAATGGGCCTTAGTGTCCATGATTTTCATTAAGTTTTATTGTACTCTGGAGGTGCCTGTGTGATCTTCGTCAAGTGGGAGATTGTTGGAAAAGTATGCCTCAATCATCATAGGCTGAAACCTCCATTGGAGCCAAGTCAGTGTGACAGTTCTTATGTCTAGCCAACTAGCAGTTTGGAACATCATGTTTTGTATAGGTCGCTATGACCTAGTTTTAGTCTCACCAAAGGATCATATCGTTGTGACAGGTTGCTTTTGGTGTGACCTCTTAGTGCCTATGAAGATCTCTCGCCGATAGGCCATTCAATTGTTTATTGGGAAGACCTTTGGCTGAAAGGATTTTTTTCAGTGAGAAGTCCCAGTGAAAGCTAATGTCTTGCCGACAGTATGTTTTGTATTCAAGTCTTCGGGATAACTAAAGGGTTCTCGCTATGAAGTCCTAGCAACATTGGTGAATCTTGCCGATGATGAGAGGTCTTCGGTGTAACATATATGTGTTTGATAAGAACTCTCGGCAAAGGTGATATGTCTTGGCGACTATTGATGACTTCGGGGTGACATGTGTGATCTCGGAGAAACCTCTTGACGATATTGATATGTCTTGCTGACTATTCTTTGGAGCTCGATATAACATATGACTTCGGCATAACCTGTGGTGACTCAGTATGATGTCTCAGCGAAAGTCAATTGTCTGGCTGATGAGAACACTCAAGTCTATGTGACATATGAAGCTTTGGTATGATGTCTCACTGAAAGCGATGAGTCTGGGCAATATCGATATTTGTGGAGAATGTCGGTGTGAGGTCCTGGTGACATAAGGAATTCTTAGCAATAGTCTCTTGAGCTTGGTGTAACACAAGAAGGCTCGTTGGGATGTCTTGGTGAGAGCGATAGTCTTGCCGAAAGGAAAACTGAAGTCGATACAAGTTGTAAGCTCGATGAAGCCACTTGCCGATGGAAAGGACTCTTGGTGACATCGATATGAAAACTTTGTGGCATCAACGAGACACTGTTAGTGTCTCACTGAGATGCTAACAAAGTTTGTTTCTTCTGACCTAGCGATGACTATCTACATGGCTGGTATTCGGCCAATCAGAGGAGCCAAATCTGAATAGTTGGAAGGTAGTTCGTTGTGATGGTTATGTGAGGAAGCTCGATGGACATGGAACGACATGGTTATACTCTATGATTGCAGATTGTGATCGGTTGGTTGGATCGATGGATTGTTGGGTGATTGTATGATCAGTAAATGTTTTCTAAATTGTAAAGACTGTAACTTGAAGGTTCCTGTACAAGATCGTTCATGGTGAATGTTGCTATAAACAGACACCAAAAAGATAAGTCTGACATTTGTATGTAATCTCCATTACTATAATACAAAGTGATTTCTCTTGGTGTGGTGGGTTTTTCTCCTGTAAGGGTTTTCCCACATATATCTGGTGTTCCTGTGTGATTGTCAAATACTCTATTTTTGTTATCTACTTCATAGTGCATCTTAATTGAACTGAAATTAAAAAATTAAAAGTATAACTACATTCTTCTCTGAGGTTTTGATGTTAGGAGAGTTGTTTCCGCATCTAGCTTTCCTTACACATATCGTGTTCCCCCATAATGTGTGTTTGATGTTTTCTCTCATTGTACACTTCCTCTATTTGTACCTCCATTCTTCTATATGTGATACTTTTCCTTTTCGCTTTTATTTTGTGTATTCTTTTTTGGGATGACACGAAGCGTTGAGACACCCTATCTCTTCCATGTTGACCCAAACGGTCCTTTTTACTTTTTATTTTTCTTGTGTTTTTCCTTTTGGGGATAACACAAGCATTGAGACCAAAATGTCTCCTTCATGTTGACCCGAAAGATTTCCCTTCACCTTTTCGTTTTCTTTTCATTTTTGTTTTCCTTTTGAGGATGACACAAAGTGTTGAGACGCCCTATGTCTCCTACATGTTGACCCAAACATTCCTTTTTACTTTGTCTTTTTCTTGTGTTTTTCCTTTTGGGGATGACACAAGGCATTGAGAGTGAAATTTCTCCTTCATGTTGACCAAAAATATTTTCTTTCGCCTTTTCGTTTTCTTTTCACTTGTGTTTCCTTTTGGGGAGGATGTAAGGCATTGAGACCATAATGTCTCTTCCATGTTGACCCAAAATGGACTTTATTTTTCTTTTGTTTTCACTCTCTTTGTGTCATTCTTCTAGCTCTTTGTGTATTTTGGGAATGATGACAATTATGAAATCTTTAATCAAAACATTGCTCTTGAACATACTAACCCAAATCCATAAGATCTCTTAGTAGCAGGTATGTTCCTTTCCTTGAAACAACCTTACTAGAAAACATGTGACTTGTAGCATAGAACTTTCCAAGTTTAGCTCCTCGTAATGGCGTTTGTTTTTCACATTTTCGTTTTGCTTTCCCACTTTAAAAAAGTAATTTGCTCATAACAAATGTGTAGAAATTCAACTAAAGTGGAAATTCTCACGTAGGTATTCATTTGGTTCTTAGTGTGGCGCTTGTCACTTCATCACAGTGTGTTTGTGCTTTCCAGATGACGTTGGATATGATGTCCTTCATGAAGGTACGGCGGAGTATTCTTAGCATATTGCATTCATCTTAGTAGCGATGTAGGCCTGCAAAATGCCTCGGTTTGCACGAATCATTTCTATTCTTTGGGTTAGTCCTCTCTTGAATTCGCCAGAAACAATGTTCCACACTGGTGGCGGACCTTTACCTAAACTCTCAAGACTCCTTTTCGCTTTCGCGCGGGAATTTTTGCAGTACGCCGTTTATGTAGCCGCCGCCATGCTGACTGCATGTAGTGCTGTCTTTTCTTTCGCGGGAGTTCTAAGCATACAAAGCTTTACTTGTCTCATAAACATGGTCTCGGCTATTCTCCCTTGGCACCGCAATGAAGTTACATGGGGTATAGCTTTAATTTATGGATTATTTGAAACCCATTCGCGACTTTCCCACATGGCCACCTATGTTGTTTGTGGTACATATAAATAGCTTTTATGTTTCTCACCGCTTACGGGATTTCTCTTTTCGATGGACCACCATGAGGTTTCATGCGCCAGAGTGGGAGTATGCATTTGGAAAATAGCCTAGATCCAGTTGCAACTATCTAAACCGAAACTTCAATGGGAAGCTTGATCCAGCTATTCCGCGCATTACGCTTTTGTCCGCCTTTCTCTTTCACATGGGTGTTCCTTTGTTCTTATGTTTAGTTTTCCATGGGATCTTCATCCTGGGGGCTTGATCATCCTCTTGATCATTTTCATTCCATCTTTCTAGCATAAGTACATTTGGATCCCTCTCGATGTGCTTGGCTACTTTAGTGTGAGTTTGAAGTGAGTTCATCCTCTCACTAAAGTGGGGGCTAAATGTACTACAGAAAAATGGATCTTTGGAAATTTTCATGGTAATTTAGGTCTTTTTCTATGATGCTTGGATTATTTTTCTTAGATTTAATGTTACAAATGCGCCTTTATACTTATTCGAATTATGATGTCTTGTGATGGTGTTGTGAAGTGTTGTAACACAGTTCTATAGTTTTCTAGACTCTTCTCATTATAATTCATCTAAAAATCATCTTTTTTATCCCTTATCAAGTCCTATTTCAAAGTGTTGTAAAGTCTTGTAACAAGCTTTCATTCTTGTTTCGGCTTGTTATCATTATTTACACCATTCTTATGCTTTATTTGACCCCTTTATGCACTTATAAGATTTAATTAAGTTTATTTTTTAATATAAATCTGACAAACCTCATTAAATGCAACTTAATTCTTGACACCCACTTACAAGCCTAGAGTGGGACCCATTCGCCATGGGTGGTGAATGAGTCCCTCTTGGCTCCAAATTCAAAATAATTCAAATTTTCTTTCGGTTTTCTATTCAAAAAGACCTTATGTCGTCCTGTGATGTATTATTGGGTAATTAGGGAATAAGTGTGTATAAATAAGTGTTTTCCATCCATTTTAACCCCCCTTCATCTCATTCACTCATTCAAGCTTGGAGACAACCTACAACACGTTTTCTATAGATTTGCTTTCGTGAACCCTACAAGAAGACAAGTGCAGATCTAGATCTACAGAACTGACTCTTGAATTTGCACATTTTTAGAGAAGGAATTATTCACCATCAATCGTGAATGAGTCCCACCTGTAGGCTACAAAAGTTGATTTTTTCATAATCTAGTTCCCGACAGTCGAAAAGTAGTTTCAACTCTTTTTACCAGTAGGAGAATTGATTCGCCATCAGTGGTGAATGAGTCCCATTGGTGATCAATAGTGATTTCTGCCATTTTGTAGAACCTTCTAGGATCAACATTCAACTTCTAGGTGCATTCCATTAAAACCTCATTCAGTTCTATTTGCATTAGTTTATGTTTTTAGTTCAGTTTCTTCATATCACATTGTGTTTTCAAACATTGCAAATTTCATTAGTTTTTCACTCATAATCAATCTATTTCATCATCTAGTTGCATTTTGACCATTTTCTTTAGTCATAATTTCATCATGCATTCCTTTATTTAAGTGAACCACCTCAATTTTAGAGTTTTGTCTCTCTCCTTTTAGGTGAAAAACCCTAAGAGTGCAAGAGAAGTACATAGACAACCCCAAAATTGATAGTTCAATAGTAAATAGGTGAAATTGATTGATTATTGATGCAAAACCTAAGAAACATGAAGTTTTTGAAAATAAAGTGTGATATACATAAATGAACTAAAAACAAAAACAAATGAAATCAATATTGAATGAGATTGAATAGAGTGCACCTGGAAGTAGAATACTAATGCTAGAAGGTTTTGGAATGCTGTAGAAATCACTATTGATGACCAGTGGGACTCATTCGCCACTGATGATGAATTCATCCTCCTTTTGGTAAACTATGTTGAAACTGGTTTTTGACTGTCGGGAACTGAATTTTGATGAAATCAACTTTTCCAATTTGGCAGTTAGACTCACTCATCACTGATGGTGAATTAATCCTCCTCCAGAACTCTGCAAACTTCAGGGGTCAACTCTATGAGTCTAGATTTGAACTTTTCTTCTTATTGGGTTGATGGAACCAAATCTGCAAAAAAAGGGCTGAATGTTTTCTTCAAGCTTGAATTAGGGTTTAGTTGATTTGAATCACTTTCATGACTTGTTGACCACTTTTCAACACCTATTTCTTTGAAAAATATTTCTACAAGACCTGAAAACACACATGCAAAGAGGGGGAAATGGTTAAGGGTTAGAGTATATGGATTTTCCTTGGTCAAATCCCATTTTGGTAATCAAACCCTTGATAAAGAAATGAAATGAAAACAAGAAAGGAATGATGAATAAACATGTGAGTGTCCTGAACTCACCAAATCCTTGTTGAAGTTTGAAGATATGTCAATGGTTGCTCCAAGATGCTTGATAATTGCTTGATTGAATGATTTTATGATGCTTAAGTGAATGAATGAGATTGAATGCAAGTATGAATGCTTGAATGAATTAGATGATGGGGCTAAAAGTAGATGGAAAAACACTTATTTATACACACTTATGCCCTAATTTTCTGAAAATACATCATAGGCCGACATAAGGTCTTAATGAATTAAAACCCAAAAGAAATTTGAATTTAATATTTTGAATTTTTTTCCAAGAGGTACTCATTCGCCACCCATGGCGAATGGGTCCCACTCTAGGCTTGAAAGTGGGTGTTGGGAATTAATTAAGTGCATAAAGGGGCCAAATAAAGCATAAGAAAGGTGTAATTAGTGATGACAAGCCTAGGAAAGAATGAAAGCTTGTTACAAGACTTTACAACACTTTAAAATAGGACTTGGTAACAGATAAAAAGATGATATTTAGATTAATTATAATAAGAAGAGTCTAGAAAAGTGTAGAAATGTGTTACAACAATTCACAACACCTTCACAAGAAATCATAAAATCTTAATAATTTGAATATTCAAGACCTAATGTAAATGTTTAAGTTACATTGCAACATTAAATCTACGAAAAATAAGCCAAGCATCATAGGAAAAAGACC